>CABEEJ010000907.1:0-110481 GCA_901482245.1 Timema douglasi | reverse complement strand
CCCCCCCCCCCCCCCTTCCATCCACCATTTTAGATATAGATAACAATAAGTCGAGAGTAAAACTGTGGCGTCTTTACGGCGAGGCGTGACTTCGGAGCAGGGCCAATACCACTTCAAGTCCATTGCTCCGTCGGCGACTCTTGGAACTTTTTACTCTACATCAAGGTAATGAAAACTGCCGCGATCTCCCCCACCCCGCCCCGTCTACTAACTTCTTATTGGCGCTTCCTTCCGAACTGATCTTCATTCTGGTGTTGTCTATTTTTATTTTTATATCGCGGAGCCTCGAGTTGCCATCAAAAAAGAGTATCAGGGTGGAGGAGGGGTACGATGGTTCTTTTACTTGGCACGAATACTTACAGTTATTTTAGACATATCAAAGAATAACGCAGTTAAATACACACTTAATCTAATGGGGAACATCTCAAACTTTTTCGTAAAATAAAACGTAAATTTCTAAATTCAAGGGGGTTCGCATCGTGGTTACCACTTCTGACTTACCCGTGAAATTTAGGTAAAAAAATGTATCCATGGTACATTAGGGGTAGTTTTATATTTTGTAGTTCCCAATACTCTCCCCGGAATGTGGGGAATGGGAGGCTATACAACCCACCTCACTCTTACAAGAACCACCTCTTGCTACCGATACAGGCTATCCACATATTTACACTGATTAAGACGATGTTATTTAAGGGAAATGTACCCACATTTGGGTGTAGGTAGAACTGGAAGTTATTCAGGAAACGACATTTCGGTACACGAGGCTGGGATTAGAATATCAGCCTCCACATAACTAGTGGACGGACCTGACTTTTTTTTTTTTTTTTGCATTCCCACCAATGTTGGTATTGACTGTTTCCGTATATTAGATTAACAGTAGTAGCACGGTCTAAGGCATCACTATTGCAATGTACTTCAGGGAGCTCGGGGCTCGAATCCCGGTCAGGTGTGATCAGGATATTTATTTTCCAAAATGGATTTACCACTCTCATTACGCGAAGATTCGGATATAGTTTCTCTTGATTTTACTTTCCTCGCCTTTACCTGATTATTGTGTAACCTAAATATATGCGGAGAGTCCTAATGGGTAGTAAGACGCAGTGCACAAAACATTTTAAGCGGGAATAAAAATAAAGCCAAAATAATTGTTGGCAGCAAAATATCCAGGCGAGCACTTATCACACCTTCCTCTTAACTCGGGAGACCGAGGTTCGTAATTTGAATGCTACCTTAAGGCTTTTTTTTTTTTTACATATTTAAGAGACATTCTTAGAAAAGTAATTTATCACTTTCATTGAGCGCATCATTTACTAATTCGTCTTGATATTGAGTCACTACCTTTAATGTGGGGTATTTCATGATGCTACGTTTTCAGGATAAAACAAAACTATATCCCGATGTTAAAATGTTAATTTAATATATTTGAAGTATTTAACTTGCATTTTCGAACCAACTGTTTATAACAGAACACGGCTTATAAACTAACTTCACTCTAGAACAACCCGATTCGTTGGCCGAATGGTCTGAGGCGCTACTCTCGCAATAGACTAGACTGCTGAAAAACTGGGAGATCCGGGTTCAATACCCGTCAGGTGTACTGAAGGGAATTTTTCCTACGTAGGTTTTCCACTTTACTTCCACGAAAAATTGGGTGCACTTTCTCTGAATTAAACTTTCCTAATCTTTAACACATTTTAATAAATTATTACATAGACCTATAACCCAAACGAGTCGTCAGACGCGGTGCTTAAACAATTCTAGAACAGACACAATATCGAGCCTTAATTCATCACTGCAGAAAGGGAAACTTACGTTTCATCCTTGATACATTTTTCAACCATGCCAGGGATCAAACTCGGAACCCTTAACTCAGTAAACAGACATGCTACCGACTGATATAAGATGTCGGGCCCAATTTTAAACTATGGACTTATTTAAATAAGAGCTAGTACGTATGATTATTATGTGATTATGATTATGTATTATGTTATCTTAAATATATTATTTTGTACTTTATTTTTTATCGGATTAAAACTAAGCTATCGGTAAAAATGTGTGTGTTAAAGGTCTTACCATTTATTCAAGCTATCGACATATCCGTGCTTTCAGGGAAGTACTAGTAGAACTTGAAGGAAGTGTACCGCATTTGCGTGGAAGGAGAAAATGAATTTATTTTTTAGCACCACGTCTTACTACCCGTTCGGGTTATACACCTATGTAGTAATTGCGCTAATGGGATAGGGATTAGGAAGGTGAGATTTAGAGGAAGTGTACCAACATTTGCGTGGAGAGGGAGTGGTAAATAATTTAAGAAAAAACCCTTCAGTACAACCGACTGGGATTGACCCCCGATCTCCCCGTCATCGGCAGTCCAGTCCATAACGAGAGTGACGCCTTACATGTGGCCACCGAAGCGTGTGAGTAGGAAATCATTTAGAAAAATACCCTTCCCTATTATCAGCAATTCATACATGACCAGACTTTTAGACACCTTTTTCCGCATTCCCACCGTTGCGGATTGGAAGAAACTATTTCCAAGTATTAACCAATATTTTACTAAATAAGGAAGACAAGGGTTGGTACCTGGAAATTATTTATTCCAATCACGTGGACATATGAGTCAGTCTCATCCTATCTAGTTCACTGGTGACAGGTATTTCGGGGTTCAAATCCTGTATGGGTGTAATGAGGGATATTTTTCTAAATTTGGATCCATTCTCCTTCCACGCGTTTTATTAATCTGTGATTCAAAATTATTGTTATTTAGATATAATGTGCTATCCTTAAATGAAAATGTAAATGTTTAATTGATATTGTAGTGGATCTATTTTATTTTCCGTGGTGGATGTTTTATTTACAAAGCTAGTATAGATTACTAAATAAAAATAGACGTTAATTTATATTGTTTCTTTTTAAGCAAGTTGATAGTATAACTTTTTGGATGCTAGAACTGTCAACCAATCAATATAGTCGCATTACATTTCAAGTTCCGCATCCACAAGGTCCGCAAAAAGTAGTGCTGCGGTGTGAATCAACTGTAGAATATTAAAAAATGTTATGTTTTTTGTCGGTTTTAGATTAATATTTGGGAGAGCTGTTGTCAAATATTGTGTTTCATAGTAATTTTATTTGATTAAAATGTTTAAGAATTGTGTTACAATCAAAATAACTTTTTTTTATAAATTATTTAAGTTGGCACACTCAATTGAAAGCCTTACACTGCATTAGGCTGACCTGTATATAGTAATTAGATACGAAATCCAGTATATGAATAATTAGAAAGCTCAACCGAAGGCTTAAGAGACTCCAATTCGACCCTTATGTACAGTTCCTAAAACAATTTACAATGGTTGTAAGATTTGTTCTCATATCTAGATTACTGGTTCGATCCGAGGTTAAGTTAGTTTAAGAGTCGGGATTTGTTAAAAACCTGTGTTCAGAAATAACACAATATTTATTTCGAAATTTTGTTCTAATCGGAATGAAAGGTATGCGCTAGTTGGCTATGCTTTTGTTCAAAAGTGTGCGGTTCAATCCCCGAGTGGTTGTAGTTATCCTCAGCATATTTTCCTATTTGGATGAAAGAGTTTGAAATCCAGGCTAGCAATGGCGTGAACTAATGTAAATTTATCTTATTACTATTAGTATTATTATTACTTTGCTTTGGTCATGTGGAATTATATCATCTTGACTGACGTTCTCAGAATGGAAGGTGATCAACGCAAATTTGTTTTTGCTTGCTATGATAAATTCATTTTTAACCGTTTTTGTAATGATGATATAATTCGAAACTCTATAAAGATGCCCATTTTATTCAACATTTTTAATAGCGCAGTATCGTGTCAATTTGCCCTTAAACGCGTGGGAATTCTTGAGCCCTCTCATTATTATAAAATATTTTCTATTAGTAGCTTTTTCAAACTCAACTCTTTTGGCCGTTGATTAAGCAGCTAACAACGGTATGAATGCTAACATCTGATAGAGTTTAGCCAGTTATACCTCAGTCCGTTCAAAGAATGGGCATTTCAGATTTCAAATAGTTGAATATAAAAAGGTTTTACAGAAAGTATATTTTTATAAAACTAATAGTTTTGGAGCTATAAGTAAAAACATATATATATTATGATCTTTGTTGTACAAATGTTCCTCTTTTCTCGATGTTTCAGTGTAGTTTTTAGTTAAAAAAGTCCCTATTTTTACTATTAAGATAAAAGAGAGAAAAGGCAGGTGCTTTTTAGCTTACCATCTATTTTTGTTTATTTTTTATTGTGGACTCTTAACAAAATTATTATAACTTTTGAATCATTTCTCTTCTTGGTTTTCCCTCTTTTTTATTATTTAGTCACTAATTTTGTTTCATTGTAATATATTATGTATTTATTATTTTGTAAGCCGTGTGTCCTTATGCATTCTATAATTCTAACCAGTTTGAAGTCTCGACTTTTGGCTAGCACTTTAATAAAAGAACATGAAAATTAAATTAAATGTTATTATTATTATTATTATTATTATAAGCCTTGATTAAATTTCTTAGATTGAAAAGCGTTCAACGTACTTTTTTTGCATTCTTTCTTAAAGGATTTTATTATGGTCATGACAGAATTAAAAACCCTTTAGAGCTAAAAACTCTTTTCTCACACAAGTTTTATTGTGATGCCCTTTTGGTTTTTTGTATTTCATTATTAAAATTTCGTGTAAACTCACCCTCGCTCACGTAGGCATTCATGTGTTCTCCCAAGCCTCTCAAAATTAAAAAAAAGACATACAAACATTCTTTCGGTCTTGGATGTTGTATATATAACGTTAAATCTATATTTACAATCCAAAATAAGGATTAATAATGAGATTACAATAAAATAAGTTTAGTAAATAAATAATAATAAAGAAAAAAAAAGATAAATTATACAATAATGATAATTTAGTGAAGAGTCCAGAATAAAAAAACATACAAAAATATACCATAAAAACTTTCTCTTTTATCTTAATATAAATACATTTTTTTCTAAAACTAGTAAGATTTGTGAAACGAAATAATATACTTTGTTGCTGAAACACTCCACCAAATAGCACACATGAGATAATATCCATGGTTACGGAAACATTGATAAAAGCGGAACACCTCTGTACACTAACGATCATAACAATCGATGTGACATTTCAAAGAGTCGAATAAAAAAAGATTTTTTTCTTATACCTCACTTTTCAATGGACACTAATGTGTGGTAAGTAAAATGATTGGATTTTATTTGATAAAAAGTTGTATTTTGTCATAAAAGTCTGTAAATAAAATATACTTATTTATAAAAGATAATTATTAGAATTTGAAATAAATTTAAGTGGGACACTGTTAGAGTAAAAAAAACTACGTTTAAATCATTCTTTTTTATGTTTAACTATTTTCCTTTGGTCTCAATAATTCGTTACAATAGTAAGTACAAACACTTATTTTATTTCTTTCACAAATGGTCTCTGGTCGAGGGAAATACATTTCACGGACTGAGGGAACTTTTATTGATATTGGAATGTAAGAATAACCCTATAATAATGTTGTTGGAACATTTCTACTGCAATATCAGGCAACAAAGGCAAGGAAAGATAAAGACGACTGAATGTTAAAAAATATGAATGGTTTTAATATAGTTAGTTGGACATTAAATCAACAAACTTGGGGAAAATAGTTAATTTCGTAGAAAGAAATAGAATTTCCTTTTATTTCACGTAGCTTAAAATGACTAAAATGAATTTCATATGTGTCTGATAGTAATTTCTATGTGTGAAATAAAATTCATGAAAACATGTATAAAAAGTTTGGTGTATCTACCTATCAATAATGGCTTTAATTTTATGTTTGTCTTAAATCACTTAGTCTACAAATATATTTATTTTTATATGCAATTCAAATAAATTGTACTATTACTTTTATACATTGTCACTATATATAATATGTCTTAAATTGTGGGAAGGGGCCATTTGACCCTCTCTCTCAAGATTTTACATAATTTTAAGAAAGCTAAAGTCTTGTAAGTATCACCGCTGTGTAATCTAAAATAATGAATACGTGTGTAGTGTATGCGGTAAATTTTAGTAGCAGGCTTACGAATTAATATTCAAAATGTTATATCCTTATAAACAATTTAAAGTCCTCCTAAAATTTCCAACAGTGAAAAGGTACAAAAATAAATGCTCTGGTCCGTAAAATTAACTTACGCCATACTATAATATATCTGGCTGAATTCACCTTGCTTTTTTGATCCAATGCTAATTCACTATGGAATTTAATTCTTTTATATTTTTAAATTGTATTTTTTCAGTGTTTTTACTTATGGTTATTTTGACTACTGCTCAGCACTTTATTAAGTGAAAGAGTAAGTTAAAAAAAATGTAGTATTATTAATTTGATATAGGACCAACATCAGTGGTCTCTTGGACTAAACGTTGAACTCGTCTAATCCGGTTGGCTGGTGACGGGAAGGCTGGGGTTTGAATCCTAGCTAAGTGTAGGTCAACTCATCGTGTTGTACCCCGACTCTAATCACAAACAAATATTGTTACATTTACTCTAAATTGTACCCTCCTTTTCCCTAGCTCAGTGATGTATAGTAGGATTTTGGTAGGAAGGCACTTCTAGAGAAAAAAAACCTTTTACGGTCAACATTGATAACATTTTACCATTTACTAAATTATTAGTTTAAGTTTTGATAATATCTATCCAAAGACAAAATTGCAGATCACGTGATTTGACGCATGAATAGGTGAAAATAGTTTTTATTATTATTATTTAGCACCGCGTCTTACTACCCGTTCAGGTTATATGCTTTAAGTACTAATTACGCTAATGGATTGGGAATTGGGAAGGTTGAATTAGAGAAAGTGAACCCGTATTTGCGTGGAGCGAGAGTAGAAAACCATTTAGTAAAAAGCCCCTCCAGTTCACCCGACCGAGATTCGAACCTCGATATTCCCGTCCTCGGCGGTCGAGCTTAACACGAATAGCGCGTTAGCCAACTACGCCATCGAGGCGGGTGGTGAAAATAGATCTAATAATTTTTTTACTTATCAGATAAGTCGCTTCCTATGGAATGTGGACTGTAATCAAACTCAGATAGCCCAGAAAAGTATTAATAAGTAGGGCAAAAAAAAAACTCGAATTTCAGTGGACAAGAAGGAGATAGCGGATTGTGCCGCTGAGACGTCCTTGACTAATGGACCTCACGTGGACCATGTAATGTATGATGGTGAGCCGACCTCGTCTCGACCGTGAAGAGGGTCAGATACAATTGAGATAACAGACTAGATTCCTCGAAACTATCACGCTCCTGTCTCACGATCACTCAAATAATGATCTCAAGTTATCGATCTCCTTCGCTGGTGGCTACATTACCAGTCCGTTTCAGCCCCATCGTGCTGATTAAAACTGGTTTGACATAGTTTGCTAAGATATAAGAAAATAAGGACGATTTTCTAAGCCAGAATATTCTGTATATTCTAAATTATTTGTAAGATATTGTAAAAATCAAATAAAACTTAAATTTAAATAAAATACCGTTTATTACTTTTCGTAAGAAAATATTTAATCTTGGTACAGTTTTAGTATGTTAAAAGATAGGATGCTCTTTATTATTATTATTATTATTATTATTTGAGGTATTTAACGTACATCCCATAAATTTACTTATATCAGGAAATGACTTATAAGCAAACTTAAATCTAGGACTTATCCTTGCCCCGTAATCCCCAATCCAAACAACGGAATAAAAAATAATTATAGATCAAGTCTTGGTCAAGTCTTACACTGAACTGTAGAGTGAAAATAAAAAATAACCAAATAAATAGTTTATTATATACTTTCAATTATTATTAAGGGTATTACATTTTTATACAAAACATAATATTTTGCTATGTTAGAATAGGAAACTTACAAAGCTAGTTAAATCTGAAAGGCTATATTCTTCTAAAATAACTATTCATTTTTGCTATAAAAAAAATTATTCAATAAAAATCTACCATGCTACTTGACTGCAACGAAAACCATCACAAACACCTCTGAATGATTATATTCTTATGTACTCGTATTAAAGATCTTACTGTGTACAATCTAAACGCATAATTAAAGTAAGGTAGCAGTTAAATACCCCAAGTATGGCCTTGACCCGACTAAGAGGGTTAATATTTACTTGGAGATTTTCTGCAGGTCAATAGTAGAGATCAGTGACCCTACCTAGATACCTATTAACCTATTAACAATTAAAGGCCTCCTTTACTCTGCAATAATTATAGTACGCCCGACACAACAACCAGCCCCCGACCGTTAATTCATCTTTGTGAAAGGGGAAATCCACATTTCACCAATGATACATTTTTAGGTATGCTTGGAATAAAGCCTTGGACTCTTAGCTAAATATGCGGACAAGCTATTGAAGCTAAGGTGTCGGACTAAGCTCTAGTACAACGTTACTATTCATAAAAAAAGAAATGATATTATAATGATATATTTGATCAGTTTCTAAAATATATTTCAAATAATTTTCAATAAGTAATTTATTTCACTGTTTGCTATTAAAAATGATCTTAAAATTAATGTTATAAGCTGATTATGCCCATTTCTATAACAGTAAAATATATATATATTTCTGTAACAGTAATATATATATATATATAAGCCCCATATATTGATATAAAATATACAAAACCTTAGCGTCAGCCTGCAAGCGAGCTATTCTGACCGAGGACGGTCGCCGTTTGTTGGCGAATATAGTGCCAACATTTGTGGATAGAGGGCTTCATATGGTTGGCACAGCGAGTCATCCAGCCATTTATCTCAGTTTTCTAGACCGGATCCATCACTTCTTTATTCATGTAGCTCCTCATTGATCCTCCCGAGGCAGAGTTTGACCCCGTTCCAAAGCCCTTGCTTCAGAGAAACATTTGGAAGCACCGGGGATCATACCCAGGACCTTTGGGTCTGTAGCCAAGAACTTTGACCAAGAGACCACAAGCTTCATACATATTTTTTATTTTCCTTATTAAATGAAGTTACTAGTATTTTCTTTAAATTAAACTGGTTTAATCTTTTGTAGGTACTTTTAATGATTTGTGGTGATATTCAGAAAACTTACACGTAGTTATTCTTCTCAATTTTATCATAGGTAACAAACTGTGTCAAAAATATTGAAACTGACACGTTATGATTGTCAAAGACCTATTATCAGGGTGAGAAAGTAGACGGTGTACGATTGGGTCAAACCATAAATGATAAAAACACAAATTAAAAATAACAAGAAAATTATTAATTCTTTTACAATCATGATGATGGGATTTAATGGATTATTATGAGAGAACAGTATTTTAAGAAAATATCTAAATTCCTTATTACATATTTTAATAAATTCTCCAAGCCATTGATTCATGGGCCCTCTGAAAACAATTATAATAATTCATCCCCTCTTCCCCACAAATCACCCCAACCATATGAGGTGAAATTTAGAACCTATGTTTACATTTTTAGCATTCTACTTAACTCATTTCATATGATAAAAGAGAAAATATGTTAAGTCAGACATTAATGGAAAAAAATTAGATGCTTAAGCAAATTGTGAAAAGATTTTTTTTTTATATGACGTGAAAATAAAAATAATAACTTAAAAATCTAAATTAGTTTTACGGACCCCCCCACAGGAATCCATGCAGGCCTCATGTTGGAAACCTCTGCTCTAAGCTATTTAAGTAGCTTTAGGCCTCCTGAATACAGGTCAGATAGTAAAGTAGTTTTTTAAGTATGGTCTGCCACAAGTAATTAATCACACTACTTCCTAGATATTGAAATATCTTTTAAGATATATAGGAACAAGGGTTACTCCTTTCAGCACAAAGTGCGATTAACAAAATACATGCCGAGAGTCTGAAGCTGGAAGAGCGGTTTTAAGGTGGCATTGTGAACAAAGAAGATTTATGGCACGATCCACCTCGGAATTTTAGCCTTTCTGTCTCCCGTTGACTCTTATTTCATGGGAACATCCCAAATGGTTTACTGTATTATGGTATTAAGAATCAAAATGTGTAACATTTTGGTTGTGAAGCATTGATTACTAAGATAGTAACGGTATCTCGGAAATAAGGAAAGATGTTTTTAACGTATTGAACTAGTCTGCTATTTGTAATAAAATAAAGAAACCTTCACAGAAGTGTTTGAATCATGTTTTCCATGTGAATAATCAATGTTGTTATACCGCCACCTCAAATAAAACCGTTGATAATTTTAGTGTTGAACACACTAATTAATAAAAGTAAAGCTTTAAAAATTATTCACAAAGTGCAGAGATTTTTTTCAAATTCGAGTATATCAACTTTAAGCTAAAGTGTGGAAGTACTATAATATCTTCAATTATTCTAATAAACCCTCTGAAATATAAATATAATACCTTATTAGGTAAAAAAAAAACCTCAATATAATCAAGTTTTTTTAAAGATGCACACATGTCAACTGTTTCCAAGCGTTTCCACTCTTAAATATTTTTAAATATTGTATTACATAAAGAGTCGTCCACGTGACTAACGAGATAAAATCATTGACCACTAATCTATTCGTCAGAGGTGCAAACGATATTATTTCCTTTACTATATGTATAGGAATTCGTCCTTTATCCAATTATAAAGTATATAGGCATTTAAACTAGACATGTAGCTATCAGGCATAATGTTCTGAGCTAGATGAGCTTATATTGTACGCCATGTGCAGATATAATATTTAAAAAAACACCATGGCGTCAGCCCGTAATCAAGCTACATATACCGACTGAGCAGCCCCCATCTGCTGGCGAGGATGGTGCCAGCTTATGAGGATACAGGGTGTCATGTGGTCAGCACAATGAACCCTTCCTTCACCGTTAATCTCAGTTTTCTAGTCTGGAGTGGCTACATATTTATTAAGGTACTGGAAGCTCCTCATTTTGTCCTCGCGAGGCTGAGTTTGATCCTGTTCCAGATCCACTGCTCTACAAAGAAATCTGGAATGGCTGGGGATTTGACCCAGGACCTCTGGGTATGTTGCCAAGGACTCTGATCTCTAGACCACAGAGGCGGTGGCGGATACAATATATGTGTGTTTAAAATGTGCACGATATATATACCCCAAATAGATAAAATAATATTATAGCATACGGCATTTTGGATAGAATCATTTTGATATATTTTATAAAAGACCATTAGGAACCAAACCGAGGAGTTAATGCTTATCGAACACCTGTTATTTTTACTGTTAGATCCATAGTCCTTTAATTCTCGGAGTCATTAGTGCACTAAGCCAAAGGTATCGGGCACAAATACATAAATAAAAGTCAAATTTTTATGTAAGAAACATACTTTCATGTATTCAAACATCAGGTCATGTTACATGTTGTTCATTTTGATATATATCATCAATACTTATACAATAACACTAATCTTATCTTATATATAAAATTCTCGTGTCACAATGTTCGTTCCCGTACTCCTCCGAAACGGCTTGACCGATTCTCATGAAATTTTGTGAGCATATTGAGTAGGTCTGAGAATCGGCCAACATCTATTTTTCATACCCCTTAGTGATAAGGGTTGTCCACCCTTAACATTTTTCTATAATTTTTAGACATTTTTTTAATATCTTTATTTTTTTTATTATGTCGCATTAAAAAATACATACAACCCTAAATTTTTACCCTTTTATCACCAACCCCTATTTTTTAATAGCCATTTTAGTAATTTAATCATTTTTCATCCCCGGTCGATAACTGATCAATCGTCATGTGCCAATTCAATTCAAACGTATTCAGTTTCCGATTAGATTGGCATTTGCAATGACTATCAACAAATCCCAAGGTCAAACGATGTCTATTTGTGGCTTAGATTTGAGAACACCATGTTTTTCACACGGACAATTATACGTGGCATGCTCTCGAGTGGGTAAACCATCCAGTTTGTTTGTGTTAGCTAAAGATGGACTAACAAAAAATATTGTTCACGCTATGGCATTAAGAGATTGATATTGTTTGTTAGTGTTACTGTCGTAATTGATTAATTAATGATATATAATTTTAAGGAATAAATTATAATAACTTAAAAATAATGTTTGCCTTTTGTTATTTTTATATTCCCTCATCGTTCACAGCGCTCCATGCCTATTTCACGCATATACCACATTCTTACACACTTACAATAAGTAAGCTATTTTTTGTCTACACTATAAATTACTTAAAAATTATTTATATGGCAAAACAACGTTTGCCGGGTCAGCTAGTAATATAATAAAATAGTATCATTGTAGAATTTTAAAAAATATGTTTGTATTTTCTACCAGGATCTTCCTAGCAGAATAATTACATACTAACATCTCATAATATACTAACCATACAGATGAGAAAATTTCCGGAGGGGGACAACGTTTAAGCGAACAGACCGCAAATAGAAGAGTAAGATAAATCGATGTAGGAGTAGAAAGAGGAACAAGAGGGAATAGAGAGAAGAAGTAAGGACGGTAGGTAAAAAAAAACAATAAAAAAAACACGAAAGGTATGTGGACGTTGACTGACGACCACTATATTAGTTACAGTGTAGCTGCAGCCACTACTCGTCAAGAAAGAGATAGATGTAGACACGGCTCGTTAGTCAAACAGTGGGAAGTCTCCAAGAAGCCGACGTACACAAGACGAGAGGGCCTGTCTACCGACCTGGTTGCCCGGGGTTGGTCGGGCGATGGATCACAAACGTACTGATGGTGAGGTTAGGAACGATACTACATCGCAGGGGTAGTAATGTAACGGGAGTAGAAAAGGGAAAATGGAAGACTAATTCTTTTTCTATTTTTGGTACGGGACATGCTTCGCAACGGCCGTAGTAAATATAGCGTCCAATCTTCAATAAGAAGGGATTTTTAGAATGTACAAACATACTTTTTTTTCTGTCAAATTTGATTTAGGACTATAATTTAGAGCTTACTGTGAACAAAATATTTTATATGGTTAATGAATTTAAATATTTAGGAAGAATTTTAACCAGCAGTAACGATATTAGATTGAAAATTAGGAAAAGACTACAGTTGGAAAATGCTGCTACTACTTGGTCAGTAGGTTGACATCTCACCTACTTTCAAGCAATGTAAAATTGAGAACATACAAAACAATAATTTTACCGGTTGTTCTATTTGGGTGGTAAACGCGTTTTCTTACCTTACATGTTTAAAACAAATTTAATATGGTCGAAGACAAGGTGCTTATGAAGATTGGTTAAAAAAGGGATGAGGCTACTGGGTAGTGAAGGAGGTTATTTAATGATGAGTAACGTACTCTGTACTCCTAACAAGACATTGTAAGGATAATACAGTCCCGCAGATTACGGTGAGCAGGACATGCATCGTGAATGGGAGAATCTAGAACCTTGTTACATACTGACTGGCTAAACCAATGGGAAGACACCAGTGGGAAGATCTAGACGCAGATGGGAGAGCAACATTAGAATAGACCTGAAAAAAGATAGGATGTATCGAGGGGGACTGGATAGAACTACCTCAAGATAGGGATAAGTGGAGTACTTTTGTAAGTGGAAGTGTAACTTTTGAGCTCTTAGTGCCATAGAGTAAGTCAAATTTGATAACATTAGTATATTTTGGTCTTGTTATTTCATAGGTATTGATAATTTCTCTCAAAAGTGACAGGTGCAGATAACATGATCTGACGTATTCCTACATGAAAATAGATCTCGTAAATTCTCAACTTGATTCGGTTATTGCATGGTCTAAGGCGTCACTCTCAAATAGGCTGCTGATGAAGAGGAGATCGGGGTTAGAATCACAGTCAGGTGTACTGAGGATGTTTATTCCAAAATGGGTTTCCACTCCCCATACACGCAAATGCAGGTACACTTTTTTAATATCATTCTTATTCATCCCTAGCTCATTAGCGTAATTATTACATATGCGTATAACCATAACAGGTAGCAGTAAGGCATGCTGCTAAATAAATAACGTCCCTAGCTGTCAGATAAAGCCCTTATTATGTAAATTAGACTGTATTAGTCATCCTATAATGTCCCCATGTAGAGCAAAAACAAAGTGAAAGGATAACATTCTTCTTTTGGACAGGTAATAGAGATCAGAAGATTAGTCCTGTGGATAACAATCACGTATCAGTTTGTGATACACATGAATTAAAAATATCTGTTATAAGAGTTTTGTTTTTCAACTATAACCACCCCACAGTCATAAAATGGTGCATTGTGCTTTAATTGCTCTTCTAACGCCAGACCACGTTGAATGCGTTGTTTATAAACATGTGTTTAAATTACCTGAATGGTTTATAATGTTCTTGAATGTATTTTAATTGTTTTAATGTTCTCCTATAGTCCTTTGTCCAGGCCTGCTAGTTTTAAAGATATAATATAGTTTAATCTAATAGACGCTTTGTGTGGTGGAATATTTTAATCTTCTAACAAAACTTCTTTAAACTTCACATTTACATAATTATATAACTATTTTAATGTCATTGTTTGTATGAGTTATTTGAAACATTGTCTACGTACTTTATTTTTAAAGTTAAATTTTAGATTTTTACACACATAAATCTACCCACAAAATGATAAAACAACCTTTGTACCATCCCAGATACTTGGTTCATAAGATTAATTATTATTAATAGATAAAAAGTTAAATGTTTTGATATCATGCAGGTTAATGCATCAATCTCAAAATGTGTGAAACGAGACTGGGACTTAAGGGCGTGGTAAGCTAGTTGCTCTAGGGGTTTGGGGAGGGGGTCTGCTAGAAAATGTCACTATGCCGTTAGCCAAATTAAGTTTGTATATGTATATATGAACCCGGGATTAGGGGGGGTTTAACAAATTTCAAGGGTGTCTGGACCCCTCTCCCTACCCTACCTTTCTATGCCTTTACTGGAACTAACTCTGCGACGCCCTCTCCAAAGAAAAGTGTTTGCACGGAACCAAGTCGAGTATTCATGGAGACAGGATAAGAAAGAGTTTCCGTCTAGGAAACATCAAAAGCATCTCTTAGAGGGGGAAAAAAGAGTTGCTGGGAAGGCGGTGGTGGTGACGAGACTTCTCATTCGCGTTGAGATCTCCATTATACTTTGCTCACAGATATTGACACGGTGACATGTAAAAAGAACGCTCTCAAGTTATGATAACGCGAAATGCACTAGCTTGGGCTGTGGAGTATAAAAGGGCGTGCAAGTTTTTATTGCCAGGCAATCACATACAACTAGCTCTGTGTGTATGTGTATGTACGTGTATGTGTATGTGTGTACGTGTGTGTATGTGTGTGTATGTGTGTGTATGTGTGTATAAGTGTGTGTATGTATGTATGTGTATGTATGTATGTATATGCATATGTATGTGTATGTATGTGTATGTGTATGCGTGTGTATGTGTGTATGTGTGTGTGCGTGTGTGTATGTATCTATCTACGAGATATAGTTCGAAATACAGTAAGCTTGACAGTTTGAGGTTTCGTATAGATCGAGGTAGAGATACGCTCAATGTACATACAAATACATATTTAATGTTATTTATTATTCTGGCAAAGTTAAGGTGCAACACCTTTTCTTACAATTAGTTTTGAATCATTTTGTAACCTGGTAAAGAGATATTTTAAGTTTAAAAAAAACTTAAGTGAACGAGAATATGTATACAATAGTTCTTAGAAACTAATCTATCAGAACATATACAAATCACCAAGACTAACAATTAATATTATATGATAAATTATTATAAATAGTGTCTCTTTCACAAACTATTTACTAACGTAACCAACTATTTATACTACATAAGCCTACATAGTATGTACGATGCGTCGTTATGCAGTATAACATGTAAGTATATATATTAATACTCACTTTGCTAGTTTTGCGTTTTGCGTTTTCTTTGCAAGTGGATGTAAAATAATGTAATTCCAGAACCGTTTTTTGATGTGTCTTACCGTTTAAGCTAAGAGGTCTCCAAAGAAAGGTCCGCACTGACTTTAAAGTTGCTCCGCCATTTTGAATTTTTGTTCAGGGGTTAAAAATATTTTTTTTTTTAACCTTTTGGAATTTTCCCGCCGATTACAGGCTAATATATATAATTTTACCAAATTTCAAGTTTCTAGCTCATCTGGAAATGGGTAAACAATAATGTCATTGAGTGAATCAGCCATGGTGCTTTATAGTAGTCTAAAATTCGACATTATTTTTGTATAATGTAATTTTAAAATACAAATTATATCCATTTAAAACTTAAAACAGATGTTTTCATTTTTTTTTCAGCTAGTCCATGTAATTCGAGTTATTTACAGTTCGAGATGGGCCCGGTCCCGTTCAACTCAAACAATCGAGAATAATCTCTACTTTTACAATGTTCATTTGTATTATCTTTCTATTTACGTAAGTTGCATTAATAGTGGCCCTGGCATTTGGGAACAGCACTCTGATTGGCTTAGAGCTGATCACGTGACCACGCCCCTCGCTCTCTGATTGGCTGTTGGTTTTCTCCCTTCCCTTCTCCTGACCCCCTCCTCCTGACCACCTTTCCAGTGTTCCAAACTTGTTTATTCCAGGATCATTTGTTTTTTATTTGTGTTCATTGCTTTTTTATGTGTGCTCAATGGCTATTTATGTATGCTCATTGCATTTTTACATGTGCTCATTGCTTTTTTAATTGTACTCATTGGTCATTTATATCTGGCTAGGATTCTGATGGGCCATTGGAGTTTTTTATTTATTTATTGGCGTGCAGTCCACGGCGACGGGTGCTCCACCCACGGCATCGCTAGTGAGCGATAGGAGCATCTTCTCTGCCCAGCCGCTTAGCGAAGAGTGTGAAGACCAAGCAGCTGACAGCGTATCACGGCCGTAAGGCCCCTTTAACTTTTACTTAACTCCCCAACCTCCTTACATCGCCACGGCACAGAACGAACTAAGTTAAACTGACTGCTCCCTCTCGCAAGACTATGTTGGCCTGCCTTTCACTTCACCCCCTACCACTCACTTCATCATACCCCTCCTCAGTGAGGATCGTTAGATGTCGCAACAACAGCTACAGATTTTGAAAGAGGGTGGCAATGACCTTTTTGAAGAGTCATGAACCCCCCAAGGCCGCTTGGCGCATCGATCGTGGCCTTCTGAAGGCTGCAGGTTCAGATGTGCTTTCTAAATGCCCACTCTGGGACCAATGATTCGATTTTCCCCCGCCAGAAGCCTTACATTTAGACGGTGTGAACACCGGGGTTCGAACTTATATATCTTTAGCACAGCTAATGTCTGTTAGAATGGCCGTACTTCCTGCACTCCCCACCATTTTGCCGGTTGACCAGGTAGAATGTGTACCCGAATTTGCTTCAAACGACGATCATTCTGTCACCGCACGTCTAGTGATGCCTTAGACCATGCAACCATCAATGCAAGTATATAATGCATTGTGACGGTAAATTGCTACCCCAGGATTGCCCTCAGCACACAATCACAACAGGTATTCGAACTAAACTCTTCAGGAAAGCGTGAGATAAGAGCTGATTAATACCAGGTGAAATGTGTAACAGTATTTGCCAGGGTTTGAAATGTGATGTAATTAGCGTTTGTTGTTCTCTAAGGGACTTGAACCCCTACCTCCTTATGTCACAGGGCGAGATGTGTACCCACATTTGCGCGTTATTGACAACTGAACACTAGGGGGAATTGAACCCTCCAACACCATCTGGATATCTTTGCCTGAATGAGAGAGAGACAGAATAATAAAATTAGTGAAGTAGCATCATTTGCACTGTGTTTAAATGTGAAAACGGCCAAAGCTATTATTTATGCTTACTCCTGATATATATCATTGACACCTGGATATGGGATTCGAGCTTGGGAATTTTGTTGCAACAATATAGGGTTTGTATTTATAAAAGTAATTAGTGTTTGTCGACCTTGCAGGGACTCGAAGCCCTACATACTTCAGTCATAGGGTGAGATGTGTACCTTCATTTGAACTGTTGGAAAAATAAACATGATCAAATATCCTTCAAGGATCCCTCTAGCTAGCATCGGGGAAAGACGTCCATCTTCGGAGGGAGAGCTAGCGCTAACACGGGATAGCTGTAAATAGCTCGAGCACATGCAATCACCGGTGCAGAAACAATATATCGACTAATAAGAAGCCGCCACCCTTACATTCGGCACACCCCATTGAAGTGACTATAAATAGACCTTGAAATCCTTACATTCGGTCATTATAATTAATAATTGCGGCTAGTAAACATCACAATGAGTTTCTACGCGCTGGAAAATTGGCTAAATCCAGGTATGTCTTAAAACGTTTTGTATATTTTAATGGTTACTATTTTGCTTATTACGTCTTTGATGTATAGTGGCATTTGTTCCTTTGACAGACTTTCAAGAAAACCCACCCCCTCCACCTGCAGCGTCGGTAGCACCAGGTATTCCGGAACCTTTAGAGAGTTTCAGTGAGTATGGAATTTTCCTGGTAGATGGTGACTGGTTTATGGGTAATTAGCGTCCTTCTATAAATTTTAGCGTGATTGGCGAGTGGTTTTTTTCTCACGATAGTAATTAATATGTATTCATTTAATTTAAGACTACTGGGATCCATACGGGTTGGATGCTGGCCTAAGGGACCACGCGGTGTCTGCTGAGGGCTTAACGACGTGTGTGTGTGTGTGTGCACCACCTCTTGAAAGTGGCAAAGCGATGGGGCCCTGTACCGACGCACCTCCTAGATGATATTGGTGCTCTGTATGGCACCACCATCGTCCTCACGCCGCCATCAGCCTTCAGCCCCCAGGACCCTACCGACGCTAGTGGAAATTCGCTCCCTGATGTTTGGGTGAATTGAACGCGATATACCGGCAGATATGTAAGTTTACCATTAAATATTTTATCTCTGTCTACAAGTAGCCATACTATAGCCACTAGATTGAAAATAGACAGCTTACTACGAAAGAGTTATCCACGCCCTCTCTTCCCCCAAACCACCGTTGTTTCACCGGCATACCAATGCCTTTTGCCAGCTGACTGTTTCGAGAATATTAGCTCGTATATTCATGGTATAGAAGGTTATTAATACAAACAAGAAAAGAGAGAGACAATTATTATTGGCGCTTTAGCCGTGTTCTCAAGGTGTTGGATCAAATTCAACCACCATATTAGAGCATTCGATAGCATGTCTGTATACTAAATTATTGGTCCTGGGTTCTATTCCCGACACGGATAAAAATGTTTGTCTGATAAATTAACAGACAGAGTGCCAGATTTGTGGATGTCCTAGTCTTTAAGCTATTAGCATATTATGAATAAAAAGTGACCCAAGCTTTAGGCTGGAAAATAGTAATGGATTTAAATCAATTATAATATTAAATGAAAAAATTACTTTATTTAATTCTAAAACAAAATGATTTCTACCAATAGAAAATTTAGTTCTGACAATTAAAAATTATCACTCTAACATCAATAGCTATTTTTACCGATCTGTGTTAAGACATGTTTTCCCCCAATGCCTTATTTAAAGTTAGATTTTTTAAATACTTAGCATGGTGTCGTAAACTTGGTTACTTATCAAAATAACAGATGGACTTGCAAGTCACTTTAGAGTTGAAAACATGTTGTAGGTAAACTTGGTTACTTAACGAAATAACAGATGGCATTACAATTCCATTTAGAGGCTAAAATTTTGCGCTTTGCTGCCCAAATATATGATTTTAAAACGGGGGTAGTTTAGATCTAATGTTACAATCTGTTTTAAGTATAGAGGCATTCAAATATATACTGGCATAATAATTAACAGAGGAAACTATATTGTTGCTTTAACCGATAATTATAAAGAGATAAAAAAAAATTATATTGGTTTGTTTATCCAAGGTCCCAGGTTAGATTCCCTGGCAGGGGTAAAAGTCTAGGTTTAACCTTTCATAGTGATAGATTAACTGGCCTGGACTGTATTTTGTCTATGTTAAATTTGCTTTTTACTGCCCAATTATATGGTTTAAAACGGGGTTGGTTTAGATCTAGTGTTACAATCGGTTTTAAGTATGTACTGGCATAATAATTAACTGGGAAAATTATATTGTTGCGTTAACCAATTCTTAAAAAGAGAGGAAACCCCTGTATATTGGTTTGCTGATCCAAGGTCTCGGGTTATATTCCCTGGCAGGGGGGAAAGTTTAGGTTTAACCTTTCATAGTAATAAATTAACTGCACTGGACTATTTTGTACATGTTATATTTGCGCTTTGCTGCCCAATTATATTATTTTAAAACGGGATTAGTTTAGATCTAGTGTTACAATCTGTTTTAAGTATACAGGCTTTCAAATATATCGGCATAATAATTAACAGGGGACATTATATTGTTGCTTTAGCCGATTATTAAAAAGAGAGAAAAACTCTATATATTGGTTTGTTGAGCCAAGGGTCCCATGTTCGATTCCCTTGCAGGGGTGAAAATGTAGGTTTAATCTTTCATAGTGATAAATTAACTGCCCTTGACTGTATTTTGTGCTGTTCTAGGGCTCAAGTGTATTTACTACAAACACTTTGCGAATGTTGGTATCAGTTAAAGCGATTATGTTTAGGAAAAATTGTAACATATTATATTAATACCTAAAATAGATTGAAATTGAAAATTATTATATATTCTGTGGTATTTTTTGGAAGAGAGAAAAAATAAGCAGTAGATTGCAGAAAATATGTTTGGAACCATTTTATTTAAAGTGTTTACTTTGACACGTGCTTTTGTGTTATAGTTCAAATGGAGGGTGGAAATATTTGCTCTATCCTCCCGGCACCGCCAGCTGTGAGGCCCCTTCACCCCGCTGAAGGAGCACCACCACCAAGAGAGGGATACGGTGTTCAAGACCAGGCTGCGGCGAGGCAGACGGCGTCTACGGTCCTCCCACAATCCGTGGCAGTGGCTACAGTGGGACCATCTTTGGTGCCACAATCGGAAAGTAGGGGCCTGGTAAACCAGGTTGGTGAGGCTTTGTCTCAAGGCCTCCCTCTTCGAATCGTCGAGGAGAGAATTAAATAATTGAGGCGTTTCTTTTATACCGAAGGCAGATCAGTTAAACGCTAGAGCCGTGCTCGATAACGTAAGTCACTTGTTGCATTATTATTATTATTATTAGCACCGCGTCTTACTACCCGTTCGGGTTATACGCACTTACGCTAATGTGTAATGGTAGGGTGATTGTGAGATGAAATGAAGGACTTACAGTTTAACGTGGAATCCGAACCACGGTGGAGGCTTGGCATTCCTCACATTCACAAGATGTCTTGTCAGAGGTGAAAGAAGGGTTTGGTAATCAGATAAATCTTTGCCGGGACCGAGGATAGAACCCCGGCTGCCAGCATAGAAGTCTGACACCTTACCCCTAGACCGCCAGGTCACCCACTTGTTGTAAAGTAATAGCTTGTTCTTAAGTACGGCACCACTATACGTTAAACTCAGCCATTTTAAGGTTCTCGTGGGAGTGCACGTCATTGTGATAAGCTATCCCCCGCTAGCATATATTGCTGGAATAACAAAAGAATCATTACGGTTAAAAATGGCGGCAATACACTTTGTCTTGCCCGTGCATTGGTTGTCACCAAGGCTGTTTGTAACGTTAAAAGAAAGCCAGAATGCATGGATGTGAACACCTTTAAACAAATCAAAATGGGTCATCACATTCAAAAACTCAAAGCAGAGGAACTATACCGTGAAGCCCGTATGAATCTTGTGAAAGTTGGTGGTGGAATCAATGAACTGAAACAATTTCAAACATACCTCTTCAAAAATCAAATCACAGTGTTCAGGGAACGTCGAGGGAGGCAGGTCCTGTATGAGGGGCCTACTCCTCCCGAACATTCCTTTAAGGGTTACCTTGATTTGTATTTTCATGACAATAAGCAAAAACATTTTGAAGTCATGGAATTCTTGACAGCCGCATTTAAGTGCTCGTACTTTGCCGCGATTGCCGTGTACCATTCAGTAATAAGAAAGAGCTTTATTAAAATTAAATAGTTTAATCAAAATTATTTATAGGTGGGAGGTAATGTTCCTCGCTTCCTCGCAGTGCCTCCTGGGAAACGTTTTAATAAACGGCTAAACGAGTAACACCCAATACGTAGTGATATTATAATAAAATGTTAGTTATTTATAAAAGTTTTATCAAATTAATGGTGTATAAATTTTATAAGCTCCTGGTTTGCCTCCTCGTTCCACCTCCTCCCTTCCCAAAATAATTTTCCTGATCCACCACTGAAAAATGATATTCTTATGATAAAAGTGACCCACCTGATCTATGGGAAGGATAAATGTGGGAGAATGACCCCACTCCACAGGGAGGGGGATCAAAACTAAAACCTTCAAAATAATCATTCCTGATCCACCACTGATCAATGCTATTCTTATGAGAGAAAGTGACCCACTAACTCTAAGGGAAGGATCAATGTGTGAGAAAGTGACTCAACTTCTAAGTGAGGAAGATCAATGCTATAACCCCCAAAATAACATTACACGATCCATCACTGATCAATGCTATTCTTATGAGAGAAAGTGACCCAACTGTTCTATTAGAAGGATCAATGTGGGAGAAAGTGATCTAACTCCACATTGAGTAGGATCTATGCTAAAACCCCAAAATAATATTCCCCTATCCACCACTGAGCAATGCTATTCTTATGAGAGACAATGACCCACTGACTCTAAGAGAAGGATCAATGTGGGAGGAAGTGACTCAACTCCGCAGTGAGGAGAATCAATGCTAAAACTTGAAAAAATGGCTAACCCCCGAAATAATATTTCCCGATCAGCCACTCAATCACTTTAAGAGGTCTTAATTTTATCCGTATGGGAGAAAGTTACCCACCTCAATAGTAAGGAGAGCCCAAGATAAAACTTGATAGAATTAATGTCAACTACCCAAAATAATATTTCCTGATCCACCACTGATCAATGCTATTCTTATGGGAGAAAGTGACTCACCTTCCCTGTGAAGACGAACACTGTGAGAGAAAATGACCAAACTCCGCAGTGAGGAAGATCAATGATAAAACTCGAGAGAATTGTCAACACCCAAAATAATATTTCCCGATCCACCACCGACTCACTTTGAGAATTGTTAGTACTATTCGCATGGGAGAAAATAATCCACCTCAATAGTAAGGAGGGTGCAAGATAAAACTTGAAATAAATGTCAAACACCCAAAATAATATTTCCTAATCCGTCACTGATCAATGCTATTCTTATGGGAGAAAGTAACACGCCTCCCCAGTTGAGAGAAACAATGTGGGAGAAAGTGATCCACCTCATTCAAGGAGGTGAACCAATGTTAATCTTATGGGAGAAAGTGAGTTAGAACTTTCATTTCAACCAATACTATTGGGAAGTGTTAATGACAGAAACCAACTCTTAATTTTATTAATATAAACTAAATGAATCGGCTTCCCTAACTTTGATACCAATTGTTCCACTTTAATCTGCCTACTATTTACTTTACATCATTTCATCGCAAATATCGTTACAAAGTACAACTCGCATCACAAACACATTTCACGGATTTATCTTTGTATTAAAAACAAAAAATACACACAAAAAAAAGCTACGTTGTTTTTAGTTCCACTTGAAAGGCACAAAAGCCGGCTATAAAAATATGAGCCTCGCTTCAAACAAAGTGTTGTTTGAATGGGGGAAATATTTAGAAGGCCCATAAGAGTGTATTTTAATACAGGTTCATCCAACGCGGCGAGGAAAGGGTTGTTCTTTATGGGCTACAACCCAAGAGATGGTCGAAAGGAGGGTTGAAAGGAAGGCGAGTGTGGAAGAAGATAGATATGAGGGGGGAGGTGGTGTAAGAATAGGGGAGGAATTGAAAAGTCGATCCCTGACGTGACCTTAACTACCGAAGTAGAATGCCCATGAGGAATACATCAAGTTTCTCCATGGAGCTTTGTATAGCCAGTTCAAAACAGCATGGGACCAACATACATTGGTTTTATAAAAGTTATATAAGAAACATGAAAACATGAATTTGGCGAACAATTGATATATACAGAGGGATGTCTTACGATCTCCCTGAGATATTTTTAACATTGTATATTGTTGATATTTTAAAGAGTGTTTTTGTTTTGTTGGTAGGGTAGGGGGGTTGTCAACATAAAATCTCCGTCATCTATGAGTATGTATCTTAAGAACTCATTCCACAGCCAATTAACCAGCATATTAAATACAATATTACTCTTGAGCTATAAATCTCATATTAGCAGACTTCGGTGGTCTTAGGGTAAAGTGCTCACTTCAGGACACGATGTTCGTGGTTGCAAACCCATCCGGAGTCGACGGACTTTTTCTTGAGTGATAAAAATCCTCAGAACAGCTTTCTTCAGAGGAGAAGTAAAGCCATCAGTCCCATGTCAATTTTGGCATGTAAAATAACCCTGGAAGATATGTGAAAATACCTTTCCCGAAAAAATGAGTAGGCCTTTTCACTCCCACTCATAGCAATTATTTTCGTGTGCTGATATAAACAGTCAGTGCTTAAAATTAACGTTAGATATTTCAAATAAAAAAAATGGTAATCTCATTCAAGTGTGAATATCTGCCATTTTTATTTGACAGCGAAGAAATTAGGATTAGTGAAATAATTGTGTTTAATTAAAATATGGAAAAATTGTTTCAATGGTCTCACTTCAACGGTTATTTAAAGGAGAATAGAGGAAACCGAGCCACTATGCAACGTCTGGTTCGAGCTGTATTACCCACCTAGGTTAGATGTTATTCGTGGGGTGAGATGGGCTCTTAAGGGTACCCCCTGCTAGGAGGTAAATATCTTCAAACTGTCATATTTAAAATGGGAAAAGCTGTTTTGAAGAATCAAACCACTAAAATAATCCTCAATTATCTTTAAAATTTATGTTGTGAATCTAATAAAATTTAACTTTATTTGTGTGAAGAAGGCGACCTATATGTTTCTAACTATTTACTTTGATCTCAGAACTGTGGCATTTTGTGTGAAAGGTGATCGCTGTACAAAATATAATTTAAATATTTCATTATATTTTAAAGTTATAGAGCTTAAGATGTAATTTTTTTTTATCCTATTAGGGCATCTTCATTCCGTTCATCTTCATTTTGGCGTGAAGTATATTTTGAAATAACGAACCACTTCTTAAATAACGTGTAATTTCTGGAATCAGACAATTTTGTGCATTACACGCCTCTGTATATAATGGGTTGGAGCCCATTGATAAATAGGTGGTTCCAAAAGGTTGATAAATGGGAGACTCGAATCAGTTTTCACATTAAATGAATTCCTTGTTTTTGAAAAAAAAAAGTTGTTCGTGAACTAAAAGCACTTTTACAATCAGAGCTTGGCATACTAAGTATAGTAACGATGGCAGGTTTTACTTTCTTCAACCCAATATTGACTGACTTTCCAATAATTTAGGTATCAAATACAGTTGTGCCATGTTAATTAAGGTTTCTGACTCCATTCGTGTGCGTTCAGGCACCACTGCATCTATTAAGGTGGAAGAACATGATATGACAGTTATGGTTTTAAGAATTCGTGCGTACCCTGGCAACACTTCACTACACTACACATCTGTATTCTTGATCAAAATACTGTCCTTATTTATGCCCTTTTGTGACCATAGTGGTGAGCAAAGATTCGATTAAACTTAGGAGGAGGTTAATAACCCGTTACGGTGACCGCGTGATCTAACGCGCGACTCTCGCAGTAGGCTAGACTACCAATGACAGGGAGATAGAAATTCAAATCTTGGTCGGGTGCGCTAAGGGCGTTTTTTGATAATGGTTTTCCACACTCTCTCTCTCTCTCTCTCACCACGCAATTGCAAGTACACTTCCTCTAAATATAGCCTTCTTAATCCCTAAACCTATTAGCGTAATTAATAAATAAGTGATAAACTGGACGGGTAGTAACACGTGGTGCCAAAATTAAACTTAGGGAATATTATTAAAATGGTGGAATTTAAGGAATTTCCCCAGTATTTGCCAGTAAGATAGAATTTAAATAAATTACATGACACAATCATACCTACTTTCTCATAAAGTCTAGTTTGTCTTTGTGACAAAAGTTTCAAATATTATAAACTACTCGGAAATTTGTTTTTAACTTATAAAAATGATCGTAGTCTTATTTATCATGTGAAATAATTTTCAAAAACTGATTTTAAACAAAGCTGTGATAATCACTTTCGAAAAACTTCAAATTTTCAAAACATTGATAATCATTTAACTAATCTTTAAACAGTATTTCGCCTCAAATAACAAAAAAAAAATTATTTGTCATGTAAAAAACTCCACGAATATCAATTTTAAACAAAATGCATCCAACATGAATAGGTAGTAAGATGCGGTTCTAAAAAAGCAAAACTGTTATAGCCCTTTTAAAAAAATAATTAAACTTTCAATATATAATTATATTTATCCTAAGATCGCGTCTTACTATCCGCTCGGGTTATACACTTTCAATATTATCAATTTATAAACTATATTTAATTTCAGGGCAAAAATCAAAATCAATCAAACCGTCTTAGGCTCTAGCCCCAAAGACAGAAAGAAGATGGTAAAACCCATATTTTTAGAGTTGGGAGGCATAAAACACATTTCAATATATATACATATAGCATAATCTTGATGTCAAAAAAAGTTTACGATTACAATATTTTTTTATATGAGAAAGCAAAAGAGCATTGTGCTCGAATTTATCACAAATGACAGCAGTTTGTTACTTCAAGGTAAGAAGAGTCAGACCTCTAAACACCTAAATAATCATGCCTTCCCTCAAAATAAATCTCTTTGCGTGCGTGCGTGCGTGTGGTTGCATCGCACCTTACTACCTGTCCGAGCAGGCCATACATTTATATTAACGGAGTAGTGAATAGTTAAGTAGAATTTATAGGAATTGTACCAACGTTTACGTGGAGGGAGAGTGGTAAACCCCTTAGGAAACACCACCTGAGCACATCCAGTCAAGATTTGAATCTCAATCCCACCAGCACCGCAAACCAGACCACACTAGACTGACGCTTCTGTCCACGTGCCCGACGTTATTGGGTCTCATGTTTATGTACTGGTTTTGTTTAATTATTGTGAACCATTTTAAGGAATGATAATTCCAAACAACAATATTTCAAGGAATAAATTTAAAATCGTTTATTTTATGTGAGCATATTTTGTAACTTTTTTTTTGTCTTTATGATTTATTCATTCTATTTTTTTGGCTTGGTTGGCAAGTTTACTATCAACTTGGTAGAATTTTGAAGCGTATTATTTGTAGTGAAATGTATGTCTATTTTTTTAAAAGGGTAAATATTTATGCTATAAGTTTGTTCACTAACGTTCAAAGAGCTCATATATTAAGTAAATCACTATTTTATGTTCCCTTTGGTGTTTTCTTTGGCAATATTTACCTAAATGAATATACCGATGTCAAATGTACGGTGATTTGTCTAACTGCTTGATATCAAAGATAGACTTCACATAAGTTAACCTGTTGTACGCAACATAAATTGCCTACTAATTGTGGAAACTTGGATTTTATTGATATATAATACTAACTAAACAACTTTAATACAATGGACAAACAGTCTATGACAATACTGTTCACAGGATTAAAAATAAGTTGCGCCAACAGTAATTTCGGAGGGAAAATGTGTAAATTCAAACGTTCGCTTGGTTCGAAGTGAAAGCAATAAATACATTATTTGGTATATTTGGTCGTTAAGTAAGTTGTGACTACACTGAGAGTATCTAGTTTGTACGAGTTCTCATTCGACAAGGGGGAGTGGGGTGAGGGGGGGATAGAAGCTAGTGATAGAGGATGGGAGGAGGGGTTAACCCAAACCACCAAACCTAGTACATCCTAAAGTTTACATTTCAATATCATGCTCTTTTATAGCTCCTATAAAATACCATATCCCCCCCGTCCCGAAGCCCACTTCTTGCCACATCAAACGATCTTTCTTTTTAAAAATAACAGCAACCTCTTACTTCTTTTTGATAACAAATCTCCGCACATTCATTCTTGCTTTAATGATGAACTGATGATAAAAAAAAAACATTTTTCATTTGGAAACTACAAAAAAGTGTGTGGATTCCTCGACTACTCTCCTTTTTAACAACTTGTTAAATGGTAAATTGAATGTTTCTACTTTTTAAAAAAAATTGACCCATCCCCGTGGTTTAATGTTTAGAGTGGTCAACTGTGGTCTTAGGGGACCCTGGTTAAATTTCGGGTGTTGTTGATGAAAATATCAATTATTTATACGGGGTCTTCTCATGATAGCCGATATGTAAACATTTATAAGCTCGGTTACAAAGCAAACTGGATCTGATAGATATTTAGGAAGAACTGTTTTAGGCACATCATAGAAGGCTTGAGGTTGAGAAAAAGAGCAGCTTAGGAAGAAGGAGGATTCAAATATTGGATTAATTGAAGGAAAGAAGAAAATTCTGTAAGCTGAAGGAGGAAGCGAGGACAGAGAGCATTGGCGGTCTAAGTTCACTGACAAAAGGAATGAACATGTCGTAAGACAGAAGACCACATATTAATAATAATAATAATAATAATAATAATGTTTGAATTATGAGTGTGTAATATTAAATGAATATAGATTGTTACTGATATTGGAATCTGGGGTCAGATATATATACATTCACGGTTGACACTATTTTCTGACTATAAAATGTTTTCCAATTGTTGCTTTTAAAAAGAAGTTCCCATTGTTTTCAGACAACTTTGATTAAAGTATAGAATAATCAAATTTCATTTTTCATAAGATTGACTAGTGGGAAAACGTTTCATCATTTCTTATTACAGAATGATTTGACCTTGATGGGGGAAGTATGTGAAGTCATTTACCTTTCCCAACATTTTTGGGAGTCTAGGGTTGGGGGTGGGGAATGACACATACGTTTAAGTTAGTGGGCTTTGTACATTTTAATAAAAAAAAGAAACCAGATACAATAAATTCCTTGAGTTTTCACGGCTTTTCGGGTGAATGACAACTCTGGTATTATAGTGTACTCTAGTTAATTGCAAGGTGTGAGGTGTTAAAAGAGAAGAGTGTAGGGATTATAAGGTGGATTATAGGTAGTGGGTCCGTATTAGCGTGGAAAGGAAAGGGCTGGAAAAAAACTCTTACAAGGTCAATTATCCAAAATTCTGATCTCGGCCTCCCTTGTCACCAACAATTCAAGCTAATGTGAGCCTGACACCTTAAATCTTATATTACTAAAAGAGAATGACGAATTTTTTAGGTACTACACCAAGGTTAACCAAGTATTGGAGCCCTATAGACCCGGTTGGAGTCTAACCAACGTTCTAGCTTTTGACTAAACCTACTGGTTCCGTGTTTATCGATGTTCACAAAAACAACTCAAAATGTATAATTTAATTTCAAAGTCAAACTATTTCTCTCTGTAAAAGCATACTGACGGTAACACAATTTGATCAAATATTTATACTATCGGCGATCCAATTATGGAATGATGGCTGACACATGTGGTGTTTATTGTCATTTGGGATGGTGGGATTAGCACATCACTAGACTGGACGCGTAAGCAAATTATTGTAGTCGCATATTTTTAAATTAAATAGTTTTTTTTTACTGAAAATCGAGGGGTGTAACCACAGAATTGAACCCGGGTGGTACCTTAGAGTATTTGTTAGATCTATGTTCTTACTAGTTAGTACATCTTCTTACTCCGCAACACAATAGTTTAATGTAGGTTTTTGAACGTTAACATTAATAAATGCCAGGTAATGTTGGTTTGTAAGCTGTGTTCTGAAATAATCCTACGTTTTGAAAGTGTATCTTTAGTGCACAGGCTTTCATCTGGTGGCCCGCGATGCCTATTTTCGCGACTCAAGTTTTTTGGAAAAATAATCTAGTGCAGAAAATATATGTTTTTAGCTGAGAAGCGAAAGGTTTTGACTTGCTTGGGAGAATCCATGAAAGCTTCAAATGAATTTCATGTTTAATTTCTTTCTTACATCTGGTGTAACGTAACAAAGATAGTACCATATTATAGTTGGAAAATTCATTTAGTATGTACTTAAACATATTTAAATTACTACTTCTTATTTCATTCACAGTTAAATACCTTTTATTGTTTTTTTTATATCTTGATATAAACTAGTCAATTATGATATAATTAGACTCGTGGATTTAATTGAGATCCTTGGGCACATTTAAGTTGGGTTTTAGTACTTCGAGTAAGTCACAAAGTATTTGCTAACGGGTTAAGGGTTTGTATTGCATTGCACTTGGTTGCCATTGACAAAGAGGTCGGGGTATGAATCCTAGCTGGGTGAATCTAAGGTGTATTTTCCACATTTGATTTCTACTTTTGTTTTCACACGTGGATTTACACAAGTGATTCTAACTGTACATTTCCAGTTCTCTTTTCACATTATTGCGAATGAATTTCCTCTCGACTATCTTTATCATCCTAATGCCTTAGATAAAGTCGCTAATAAGCCTTGTCTAGAACAAATAATTAAAAATGTAATACCCTGAGAGAAAGAAAAAGATGCAGTCTTCTTAATAACAAACCCTTAATATCAAAGTTGAAAAATATTATTTGTGGAAGAGCTCATCGAAGAAGTTCTATTTTTTTTAAATGCAGACAATAAAAACAAATCGATCACCTCACACCCTTAAATCCACCTTTCAAGAAATCCAATCATCCCCCCGCTTCCCTAAGAAGAAGAACCGCTTCACTTGGCGCCGTATCAATTCCTCTGTTGATGTTCTTATGAAGGGTGGGATAGGGGTAGAATAGGGAGCTAATACTGATAGATTGCTGGAAGCCCATTAGCGGCGACCATATAATGGCGTGTGGAGATAGTTGTGACGGCAATTCTAACAATCGCCTTATCAATACGCTACTCTTCTTCGGGCGCTCGCTCAGAGAGAGAGAAAAAGAAAATAGACGGAGAAGAAAAGGAAGGCGAACTCAGCCGCTAATGGGCGCTTGATGTCGTTCTCAACAACTTCGTCCCTAAGTCGGTCAAATATTGTTGAAGCCTTTTATTTGTTGCTTATTATTTTAATGGGGAAAAACTGGACGGAGATAGGGTGAACTACTCTCTCAACTCCATACCACCTTCTCTTCCCCCAAAGTAATTTGGCTTCTCTTTGCTCTATCTTGCCACTTTCAGGCCCTAGAAAATGTTCGCCTCCAACATCGGAAGGATTATATCTGGTGGAAGGAGAGTTGGTGGAAAAGTAGTTTATATAAAAGGAAGGGGAGAATATGTATTTATTTTAGCTCGTCTTTGGTTGGTATAGTTCATTCGAGATTAATTAAATCTCCTTTTGTTTACAGTACTTAAGATAAATATTATATATAATAAATAAATAAATAAACATAGAGGCTTATAGAAAATATCAAATATGATTAGTCTCCGCCAACAATTATCGTTGTTTTTCGTTAGGTGCCAATTAAATGTATACATACAATTATTATATTTTCCTCCCATCGAGTCATTCACACCTAAAACAATAGCGCGAATAGGCTAAAGATGAGGAAGATAGAGTTTAGACTACATGTAGCAGCAAATGGGTGGAGGGAGAGTGGGAAACAATTTAAGGTGGGGGAACCACAATACACCAGATCTAGATTCGAGCCCAGAACCTCCATGTCACAGCAAACAAGACTAGACACGTTTGTTGTTTATTACGTGCTCCCACTGACATATGTTTATGGAAGATTTGATTTTTTTAAATAATAAAATATGATTATTTTAGATTTTTCTCAACATATTTCACTTGATGGGAAAGTTGTTGGAAAGGTCATGTAAATGTTGTTTATAATAAACTTAGTTTATAAGTTTATTTAGTTCTAGATTATTATGTTCCACCGCATCCCACTAACCATTCGGGCAAGAACAAGCTCTAAATTAATTTGACGAGGTCAGCGTGCTATCTTAATAAGTGGGCGCTAACCTACTATTATCAAACTCTCTTTTTTTGTGTGCGCACCACCACGTTTTACTACCCATCCTATTAGAATTTAGGGATGAGAAAGTTAAAATGTAGAGGAAGTGTCTCTGCATTTGCGTTAAGAATGAGTGGGAAACCATTCAGGGGTGAAAACCTCTCAACACACCTTGCTGGGACTCGATCTACAACTTCGTCACTGAAATCCCAAAACAAGGCAAATTTGACCGTGTGTCCACAGGTGTGGGTTTAGTTCATCTTGAAACATTAATTTTAACAAAACTGTAAAAAAAAATCATATGTTTAAAACCCAAACTAATACTTAAAGATGTTTTTAGGACGGGTATTGCTTATCAGGATCCATGCCGATGGCCACATGATCTACGTAGCCAGTTTTACAATATTTTCTATCGCCGGTTAGGTGAAGGGTCAAGACTCAAATCTCAGCTTAGGTGCGTTAAGACCATGTGATTTGCTGCTTTGGTTATCTCATCACCCGCTTCGGTGGCGTAGTTGGCTAACGTGTTTGTCGTGTTGAGCTCGACCGCCGAGGACGGGGAGATCGAGGTTCGAATCTCGGTCGGGTGAACTGAGGGTGGTTTTTCCTAAATGGTTTTCCACTCTACTTCCACGCAAATGCGAGTTCACTTCCTCTAATTGAACCTTCCCAATTCCTATTCCATTAGCGTAATTAGTACTTAAAAGCGTATAACCCGAACGGGTAGTAAGACGCGGTGCTAAATATTTTTAATATTATATTATTATCTCATCAAGGTTACACGTTAGTGCAAGTGCACTTCCTCCAAATTATCTTCCTCATCGTTATCTCTCAGATTAAGACCTTATTAATATTAAAAGTTCTACAAATTGAAAAAAAAACCACTATATTATCTTAACGTAGAACACCTCTCAACCGGCATAGCCTAATAAATGTATATTGTATATCAATTCAATTTCAAAGCTAACCTTAAAGTTATAAACATTGTTTAAGTCAAATGGAGCCCAGTAATTTACAAAGTAACCTAAACCTAGAAATCTCTCACACAAGTTTTTTACTGCGTAGGATGCAATCCACTTGAATTATTGAATATTAATTATGTGTACGTAATATCCAGTATATACATATATTAGGGCTCTGCGATTACTCGAATATCGAATATGGAGGCGAGCTCATCATTAAAGCCCGATATCGAGATCGAAAGTTTTGTAGGATCGCCATTTTCAAGCTTCCTCTTGGTGTACGTACAAATTAATTTTTATAATGCAATGGTAAGTACAGGCTATTTAATTTAGATGATATCAACAGATTCATTTATAAACCATTTGGTAGCGTGAAAAATTGTTAAAATTAATATCAAATTTCACATTAATTACGTAATATAGCGCTAAAACTAGTTTTGACAGTTATACTAATTTAATATTATATTTTTTTAACTATACTCTATTGAAGTTGCATTGCAAGGCAATGAAAATAAAAATAGCTAAGTGGATCACTAAATACTTGAACCATCAATAGTTTTACTATATTTACATTGTCCCTTTCTTAAATAATAATTTTAGTTAAATTATCATTGAGAATACGTTTTGATTGTTTTCAAACTTAAGATATTTAAAATCCGCTTGGTCAAAGGTGCTACTTTGGCAATCGACTGGACCGCAGATGACGAAAAGATCATGGTTTGATCCTGATCGGGTAGACTGACGGTGATTTTCCCTAAATGGTTTTTCATTCTACCGCCAAACAAATGCGGGTACATTTTCTCTAAAATTCATCCTTACTAATCTCTGACTCACTATCATAATTAATACATACGCGTATGCTTATGACGTTGTGCTAAAAAAAGATCCTAGAGTATAGAAATAATAGATTTTTAATATTAACCAATTACAGTATAACAATTTGATAAACATACACTGTCACTCACACTCACACACACACACACACACTCCCACACACATACATATATATATATATATATTTAAGTAAACATATATACATATATATATTTAAGTTAACATATATACATATATATATTTAAGTAAACATATATACATATATAAGGGATCTGAGAGCTTGTGTATTTCATTCGAGTCAAAATACCATGTTTTCAAATTTGGTTCTGTCCCCCCCCCTTTTTTTTTATAAACCATTCAGCCGTGATGAAACATGGCAAAGAATTCAATTCCACCCTGAGCCGTGTAATAAATGTGTTGATTACATTATCCCATTTCCTTTTCTGCAAGCAGAAATAAAAGTAGTGGTCAAAAACTGTCGTCGTAAAAGACCTTTAAAAAAACTATAAGAATAGTGTCTTTCCCTCAACTGATTACTTCTTTATCTGAAACTTCCCTTTTTCCTTACAACCACTTTTTTTTATTATTTCGGGTTCCATTCTTTTGTTCTTCTTCCCCTCCCATCCCTCCCCCACGGTTTTGTTGGAGCACTCACATTTATCTTCCTGATAGCCCAAAAATCAGAACACAAAAATTCTTGAAATAGAACTTGAGTGTGGGCCTCCCCCGAATGACCAAAAGGAATTACAAAACTTTAAAGTTAGATTTTGAAAGGAATATAGGTCAGAAGTGACGATAAAAAAACTTATGCGTTTAAGATAAAAATCCATTCATCTAATTTTAAATAAAGAAATCTTATATTAAATTAAATGTTTCAAATTTTGTTAAATTATCAGATGATTTCCTTCATTAAATTAAACACATCATTGGCTTTCTTTTGAAGATGATGTCTAGTAATCAACGATGAGTATGGTTGATAACCAACTAAAAGATAAAATAAAACTTTAAGTGACCTCTAGTTTAAAAGTCAACAACATCCTAAGTTCATGCGACTTGAATTAATAATGAGAGGGATCGTTTTTTCGAATGAATATTTCAGGTCATGCTTGAAGAAATAGGACACTAAGAAGTAAGAGTACCCTTGAAATGAACGTCAATCTACAAATACTGTACGTCATTTAAATTAAGTCAAATAGTATGCTGTGATTTTGTAAAAGAACTCAAGAAGTTTGAAATGATATCCACAATCTGCTTACTTGTTTATTATATTCTAATGTTTAATTTTTTATAATTATTATTTGAATATATGTTTTAAATTGATTTTATTGTGTTGTTATTTTGATTATTTTTTTCAGGATCCGTGGTCACGTGTTTACACTTAAAGTGATAGGACGATAAATATAGCATTTAGAGGAAGTTTACCCGCATTTGCGCAGATTGATAGAGGGAACATATTTAGTGGTAAACAACTCAGTGAGACCAAAAGGTATCCGAACCTTGACCTCATCACATGCAAGTTGGACAAAACGAGCCTGACGCCTTTGTTTTAGTGGCTTGGTACAGTTTTAGAGTAATAGTGGTTTGTACAGTACTAATAGTAAGTGGACTAGGTCGTAGTAATTTTGCTTTCACCCTAAATTTAGAACTAAAACAATCTCAACCGAGATTCGAAGAAAGGTTTCACTGAATTTTAAACCTACCTTATCAATGTCTACCACTATCTGAAATTTGAATATTTTATGTATATTTACATGGTCAAAATGTACAATATAACACAATATTAAAATGTTATTTGGACAACCCCGTTCGGTGGCTGCATGGTCTAACGCGCTACTCTCGCAGTAGAATGGACTGCCGATGACGGGGATATCAAGGTTAAAATCTTGGTTGGGCGAACTGAGATTTTTTTTTTCCAAAATTATTTTTCACTTTCCCTTTACGAAAATTCGAGTATACTTCCTCTAAATATAACCTTCCTAATTCCTAAAACCATTAGCATTATTTACTACATAAGCGTGTAATAAGAATGGTTAGTAAGACGTGGTGCTAAATTAAATGCAATTGTTTAGTAAATAAAACAAATCATATTTGTATCATTGTATAGGGAACTTGGCCGGTTCTAAATTCCATAATGCCTGCGTTTTTAGGGTAAAGAAATTAATATTATCACTTATAGTATAATTTATGTATTTTGATTAAGAAGGGCGCCTGCCTCGGTGGCGTAGTTGGCTAACGTGCTAGTTGTGTTGAGCTCGACTGCTGAGGACGGGGAGATCGAGGTTCAAATCTCAGTCGGATGAAAAAGGTTTTTTATCCTAAACAGTTTTCCACTCTCCATACACGCAAATGAGGATTCACTTCCTCTAATCCAACCTTCCCCATTCTTAATCCATTAGCGTAATTAGTACTCAAAGCGTATAACATGAACGGGTAGTAAGATGCTGTGTTAAATAATAATAATAATAATAATAAAAAGATAGAGAAGGCTACACCACATCACATTTATCATGAAGTCACATAGCGGTTTTATCATAAGCTAATTAGTCACAAACAAATGAACTACATAGTAGCTTATAATTAATTTAACCAATTTTAACGAATATTATTTCATTCCTAAGGAAAATAATTTCAAAAGATTGGAAAATAAAATTTAAAACTATGCAGTTATTTGGTATAGTATAAAAAATGTAGTTTTAAACATGACAGCTAGACACTGGAATAGAACCCGGAAGCTTGAATTAAAACACGTCAATGTTCTGAGTTTCCCGGGTTCATTCCGTGCTCTGTGTAGTACATAACTTATATTTTAACAATATTATTATTATTACTATTATTATTATTATTATTATTATTATTGTATATACTATATTCCTATTTAAATGTATATTTGTAAACGGAATTCATTCATTCTTTCCATTTGTTAATTTAAATTTATCATAAGTTGCATTCTAAAATTATTTGCTACCTTACAAGCCATAATAAATTGATTTAGCTAGAGAATTCTTGGCATAAAATAATTCGATTATAGTTAGTAAAATCAGTGATAATGTAATTTGATGCTGTATTAACATGCTGGACAGCAAGATCTGGTTCCGTTGCGTTGATTGGACGAAGTAGATTACATTAGCTAGATTCCCTCGATACGCAATCAGTACCGGATTCTGTTCAACTCGTGGGCTTATATTGTTAGTTGTAGCACCATTTGTTTCGGCGAAAATTGGAAAACGGCATTAGAGTGTTACAAATTTGCTTGCGAAATTAAGCGCATCGCAGGAGTGTAGGTAATTGACAGCTAGCAGAAGATTTGTATTGCAAACATTGGTATAAAGTCACTAATGTGTAAATAGTTATTATTTTATTAGTAATACTATATTATCAATCAAATGTGTGAATAAACGCTTCTAATAAGACTTCCCTAAGGATTACTGTGTGATTGGCCTTTTCGTAATTTATTCAAACGACAACAAATATTAATAAAACTATTGTGTTTCTTTGTTTCACGGGTGTGGCGACAAGAGATATTGTAATGCAAGAAATAATATATTAAAAAGTATTATATCCACAATTGTATCGTCTTAAAATTGGCCACCAAATTAAATATGTTGTTTATAACTTAGAGAAAGATCTGTATGAAATATTAGTTTATAAATAAAAAGTTTATATTTTGTAAGCACATGCGCATGAACACAACCGTAAACAGTTTGTATGGCGTCATCAACCACCGTGATTTCATTCTGTTCGCCACCTTAATTTTTGAAGAGCACGCAGCTCTTTAGGAAATCTTGTTCGGGTGGCAAAACGAGTTTAAATTATTTTTAACATTTTAATATTTTGTTAGTAAACCATTTGTTCTCTCTTGGTTAAGGTATAAACATGTTTGGGACCTTCACTAATAATTGCATTGTTATGAAAAAATTCTACAGTGTTTATTGAAATTTTAACGATTTATTAGTTGAACCTCAATAAATACGTTAAAGTGGTTTTCACAGCAATGAAAATGTTATGGACCATCCTTAACAATGTTTATTTTAGAACAAAAGTTTGTTAGCCAAGAAATTACAAATGGTATAAAAAGTAGAATGTTAAAACCATTAAAAGATTAGTTTGAGCACAATTAATACCTCTGAACAAGTTTTACTTCCATCTTGCTACTAACGGCCTAATTTAAATGGTAAGACAATAAATAATATATAAGTCGTCTTATCTGTGGACCCCATGTGTTAATACTTCAATATTATAACCAAAGTAGGCCTTTACAAATAAGAATCTCCATTAGCGTGGATAAAGGAAAGGAAAACCACAACAATAAATTATTTGTCAAAAACCACCGTCGGTTCACTAAACCAGGATACGAACCTTTGCCTCCCTATCGAGCTATCTGCTAATCATGCGCTCATTCGCCAGTTTGGCCACGCAGTCGCTCGGTCGCTCGTTCGCTTTCTTGCACGCTTGTCATTCTGACCAAACTATTACAGGAGGTAGGGAAGTCGAGGTTTGAATCCCGGCCGGGTGTAGTGATAATGGCTTTTCCTAATTGTTTTAACTCCCTCTCACTTAACTATGGGTACAATAGGTTCTTTAAAATACTACCCTACTCATTCCTATTCCATAAGTGGAACAATGAAAATTAACCAAAAGGATACCAAGTCGCGATTAAAAAAATAAAGACTTTTTTTTTTATAAAACTAGGAGGAGGAGGAAGGCCAAGTTACCTCTAGACGTTTTGCCTCCGACATGAAACAATTTACAAATTAATATACTCAGCATCAGCATTATTCTAATCTACGTTAATTTATTTTGGAAACAGGATAACAAAAACTTCAAATAACCTTCACGCGAAAATCGCAACAAACTTCCCAATCATCGCGGCAGCAGCGTCTTTGTAACCATATAACACGATAAGACACACATCGTGGCAGCTAAAGAGGTTAACGACGGATTCCTTTGGCAAGAAACACAAGCCCGGCAATCAAGAGATGGAAATTTCAAAGAGGGCCAAGAAAAGCCGTGACGCTACAGACAGGAAATTACAGCCTAATTTCTTGGAGATTGAATTAGACAGGAGATGTTGAAAAGGAGAAAGGGAGATGTTCTGGAATAGTTAGGGAAGAGGAGGAGGGCCGGTTCTGGGCCTAGGTCTCCAAAACTCAATGTGAGATCCACCCTATGATGCATACATATATGGTTGAATAACCGCAGGAAGAACCTTTTAGAAGAAATTTAAACCAAATTTTGATTAACCAACATTATGACTTAGCTATCAAATTTGACACCATCTCTCAAACAGGACAGCTAATGAATACGTGGCTTAACATAATATTAGTACATGAAAGCGGACTTGGTTAGCTTTTAAAACCATCAGATAAGGTTATTTCTACGGCGATTCAACTATATGTATGCGTGAGTACCCGCATAGCCCCTCCACCTGAACCCTCCCCCTGCCGTTCACACGGGCCCAAACCTCATTAATCTAAATTAAACGTACAGCGGCAAGCAGATCCCGCTTCTTACAGCCAACTATTAACACTAGCTGAATAGACTACAAGGGTTGGTTGGGGGTAAGGATAGAAGGGTGACTTTCCAAGAGAGTACGCACTTTGTCTTCCAGAATACTATGCTCATAAACTCACGCCTGCGGGAGAATGAGAGACCCAATTGACTCGATATGTGCAGCGATTTGTGTGTCTTGTCGAACCTTACCTGCTTAATTCTTTTTCGGGGAAGGTGGGGGGAAAGTGAGAGGGGAAAATTGGAAAGAGTAGAGGGGAAAATAATTCATTTTCAGTATTTTTTTTACAATTAATATGTTTAGTACCAAATTCTTTGAGCTCATTCGTTTAACACAAAGTTTAAATAAAGGACCAAATCTATGGGGATGAAAGGATAATTTGAATAGGTGCACCCACATCAGCTTATAGAAGGGGATATTGAATCCACCAACTCCACGCACTTGGCCTAAATTCAAACTTCTACCTATCCAATAGCGTAAACAGGCCTACAGTTTATTCCAAGGCTGGCGCCATAAACCATGTGACCATGTGGTAATCGGTAGAGTTCAGCGAGTGTTTTAGTTCGCGACCGCTCTACATACTTTCTGTGCTAATCTGTATTAGTGTGCACGACTCTGAACCGGGAGTTTGAGACACTTGTTTGAATCCCGACGGAGAGGGATTTTCTCCAACTAAAGTAGTATTCCATACTATTTCCGGTAGTAAGATGGTAAAATTACTTTCAATTATATCGCTCAAATATATCAGGGTCGGATCCAGTTCATTTTCATGGGGGTCAATAATTTTAATAACATAGTCACTTGCAATGTTAGATTTCTGTTTGAAGCCATTTAATAGTTTCTCATTCATATTTGATCTTACGTATCGTGTTCCTCACCTAAACATTTTTGAAATTTGGATGCCTCTCGAAGCTATTTAGAATGATCTTCACCTTAATTTTTTACGATATTTAGATACCTCTATAAGATAATCTTTGAGGTGGTCTTCCACCGATAACATTTTGAAATTTGAATTATTTCATATACTAGGCAATTTGGGGTGGTCCTCACCTGAAAATTCTTCAAAATGGCATGCATCTAGAAGCTATTTGGAGTTGTCCTCTCCTAGACATTTTTGAAATTTGTATGACCTTGGAAGCTATTTAAAGCTTTCCTCCTCTGACTTTTTCTACAAGTTAGATGCCTCTAGTCTAGTAGCTATTTGAAGCGGTCTTTTCCGGCATATTTTTGACAATAAAGTCCATCTTGAAGTCATTTGGAGTTTGACTTAAGGTCATATTTCAGTTTCATATTCGATAATATCAGAGGATTTGAAATATATCTGGAGGGTTGTTCCAGGGGGGCAGAGTCCCGCACAGTTCAGCCGCTATTATTTCCACATATAATCTATCTTCGAAATTCGTGGATGAACTGCTCTCAGGTCGATTATTAGTCTTGTTTGATGTTTGGTAGTATACCGTCTCTTTGCGTAAAAGTATTCGTTACTCGGTATGCACAACAAAGATTCGTACATGAAAACGAATATTTTTTCCGCACTTGCGTGAGTCCTCAAGAATTGAATGAACGTGATGATTATCGAATGCGTGGACCCGGATTAAGAGATGTCTGCACGTAAAAAGATTTAAAAATAAATTATAGTATATCTGTGTTGTATTTTCTTTCTAAAATTTGAACTTTCATTTTGGTTTTTTGTATTAGTCTTCGAACTTTCACAAGGGGGTACACTGACCCTTTAACCCCCCCGAATCCGCACCTGATCTATACCCCATTAGATTAATAACTCTTGTGCAAACATTTAAATTAATTAAACATCCGATTGATCAAGTGTTCCGTTCAGAGATAAATTTTCAATTAAGACGAATATATTTAATATAAACAGCGAGCTATAACATAGATACTTATGTATAAGTTCACAGTATTGACCCATGCATTATAATCATATACAGCATTTAGATTAATACGGCAGCGGCATAGTTCTCGATTATTATTTTCAATCTAACAGAGTGCACTGATGAAATATTCAACAACTTCCCCTGACAGGATATTACTATGTGGTTCTTATTAGCACAAACATAATGGAGAACAGGAGAAATCATGTTATCGAGAGTTATCGGGAATCGATCCCAAAATCATCTGACCCAGTTATGTCTACAATTTGTACAAATTGATTTATATAAATATTTAGTAATGTGCTACTTCTCAAAGACAAGAAAGGGAGGGGAAATGAAGATTCAGAAACTTTTATTTTTAAAAGAGGAAATAAATTTGTAACATATATTCGTTGGCTATCAAGAGCTCTTTGGCGCTGATATAAACTTGTGTTTTCAATATCCTGAAATTGTGTCTAAGTATAACTATTATTGATCAAGCTAATAAAATTTAAATAAAAAAAATACGTGGTGTCAGCCTGCAATCAATTCACACAAATAGAGCTTGGCAAAGATAGTTTCAACTTGTGTGTATAAAATTTATATAATAATATAATATGTATGTATGTAATGTATGTAATGTATGTATGTATTTAGTATGTATGTATGTATATATGTATGTATTTATGTATGTATGTATGTATTGTATGTATGTATTATGTATATATGTCTGTAGTATGTATTTAGTATGTATGTATGTATGTATGTACATATGTATGTACATATGTAAGTATGTATGTATGTATGTATGTATGTGTGTATGTATGTGTGTATGTATGTATTTATGTATGTATTATGTATGTATATATGTATTGTATGTATGGTGCCAGGTCGATCTTGTCTAGTTTGACAGTGACGGGGATGTTGGGGTTTGAATTCCAACCTGGGACATTGAGGTATTTTTTGCTTAATAGTTTTCCACCCCTCCTCCAAGCGATTATAGGTACACTTCCTTAAAAATCATGTCGTCCTAGTTCTTATCCCATTCATGTAAGTAAAGTGTAATTTTGATAAATCAAAGTACCTCTAGGGATACCATCCAGGATGAACTATGAATGGATACGCGGCAAATCAGCCATCACAAGTAAAAAAGAATAAAGCAAGAACTTGATAGTTTTTTTAAATTTTAGTATTTCGTACATATGCTTATGCATCCGAATTACTTTTTTACGCTATATGATCCAAAAATTCAATATATGACCCTCAAACCCTTTAAACCTCGAATACCTCGAGTCCTTAAGGATATTTTATTTTCAATTAATCGAGAAAATATCGGATTCGAGACTCAAATGAATATCTTTTTAATTCTGCTAATTTTGAATTATTGTAATTGGTTTTATAGCATTAATCACCTTACTGGTGGTTCTGACTCATTATAATTATAAAACAAACTTAACAACTATACCATTAATTTAACACTTAAATGAATGTATTAACATTATAATTAAATGATTATATCAAAGTAATTTATCGTTTAACTACTATTTATATTTTCTACCGTCCCATTATATTTACAATTCACCTTTTGACAATAATTTCTTCATCAAGATTCAGATTTTAATTCGAGATTTGGAATTTTTAGACAAAATAAAGATTCAAATCCAAGATTTGGACTCGTAATATGGTAGAGTCGACCCAAATCTACAGTAAAAATATATATTAAGTGGAGTGGATTCCAGTTAATGGGTGCAGTGATTAATCAGGCCGTATATTTGTGACAAAATGTGAAGAACAGAAACCAAACAAGTATTGATACTGAATTTTTTCTGCTTACTTGGGCCAACTCGCCGCTTAATTGAGTCAGTGAAGCTCATGCTTGAACAACAAACTGTGTCTAGATGGCGCCCGATGAGTAGGTGACACGCTGTGCTCATATGTGATTAAATGTCAAACCTTCTATTACTTTTATTGAATTGTTTTCATAATATATACCCATCCACTTCAAAAATTGTATGAAATAAACAAAATATTTAAAACTATATTCGTTTCTTACCTATTTTCCACGACTACCTGACCCAGAACTATCTGATTGATTAACACATCAAAAACCGGCAGATGTTAAATCCAGAGTGCAAAATGCACATGATTTTTAAACCCCCTTTAATTTTAGCCGGCAACTGAGCTTTCATGTAATTCTTGACATGAGGAATCTCTCATGTTAATTCGCTTTAATACGTGTGTTGTCGAGAGGACCGCAATTCTTGAAATCACCCCCGACCCTCCCCAATCACAAATGCCGCAGTCCGTTATTGCATCGTTTTAAACTCTCCGCTTGTAAACGGCGTAGATTTACCGCTCCCTTGGCCCCAATCGACTATCATTTTGTTAATTAATCAGATAGTGCTGGCACCGCAATGTGATTAGTTAGCGTGGTGGGATTGTAAACCGAGGGGGTGAGTGTACGAGGTATAGTCCCGTCCCATTGCTGTGAGCACTGAGATCACGTAAGAGGATCGAGCACCGGAGATGATTAAAATGTGATCCACGCGCACGCGGGCAAAGGAGTCAGACTCCTCTTGTCTGGCTATCCACGTTTAGAGGGAAGGGGTAACGATGACAAGACTGGGGTTTGAATAACTGCCTGATGTATTGAGAGTTGTTTTTCACCCGCTTCAGTGGCCGAATGGTCTAATGCGTATTTCTTGTGTTAGACTGGTCTGCCGATGACGGGCAGATCCAGGTTAAAATCATAGTCGAGTCTATTGAAGGTGGTTTTCTTGAATGGTTTTCCACTCTCCTTCCACACATATTTAGCTATACTATATATAAAATGCTTTCTTCCTAATACCTACCCTACTAGAGTAGTTTTAATATATATGTATAGCCTGAACAGGTAATTATTAAGACGCGCTGATAGAAAAAGTATGTTTCTTAATAGTTTTACACTCTCCCTCCGCGCTCATGTGGAACATGCTTACACCTAGCCTATCAGTGCTTCGAATGGTTGTAAGGCGCGGAGTAAAGAATTAAAAAAGTTATAATTTGTTTATTAAAATAATGTACATTGCACATTTTTGTTGTTTAGTTACAAAGTAAAAACTATTTTGCTTAATCCTTGATATGTTATAGACATTTTAAGTAGCTTTGTGGTAAGTCAAATGTTGATAAATGGCTTCAGTGGCTGTCATTCATTTCCAGGAAATATCGCCATATTTTCAGTTTTTGTCTTTGTGCTAGTAGCGTTTTATTTATTTATATATTTAAGCATTACTTTCAAATTATAGGGTTTTTCTTAATACAACAACCCGAAGGTTGGTTTGATGTGATTTCTATCCACCCAGCGCTGGGCATGCACTAAGTATTTTGGCTGGTTAGTGCTGCCTGCACCATCTGGTAGAAATACCATGTACTAGGTGAGTTCAGAAAAATTTGTGGTTCCACGCTGCCTTCCACACTGAATTTCTATGAGTGATCGCAAAAGGGGATACCAATTTGTCCGAGAGATATATTTTCACATATTGTATCTTGAAGGGTTGTTTTACTCGCCACAGTGGAAATGGGACTGAAAGCTTGGCTTCACTTCCCCTCCAAAGGAAGTTGAGCTACGAATTTTTATCATTCAAGAAAAATCCGTTGACTTTGGCTGGGTTTGAACTCATGAACATCGTGGCACGAGGTAAGTACCAAGACCAGCAAAGTCAACAGTCATAGGCTTATAAAAACAAATTTCATAGAAGCAAAATAAATTTAGGATATCACCTTAAAAGCTCATTTTTATAGCCAAGAATTATAATATCTGGATACATACTAAAATACGCATTATTTTTTAATTGCCACTTTGGGTCAACCCGGGTTCTCCTAAGCCTTTAGTGTACTCTTTTATTCGCCAGAACACGAATGTCTGTGCTCATTTAAAAAGGTCTTGGATTGAATTTCTAATCTAAATGTAATTACATAAAGATTATTTTTATCTGACAATCTCGTAATCCTAAAACATTCATAAAACAAGCTTCGGGGTTAAAGCAATATATTCGGATTCGATTCTTTATAAATAGAGTGCAGCACATTATATGCTCACCACGTAGCTCTTGCAAATGCGACGATAAATTGGCGCCCAATGTGGGTGTCACGATTCACAGACATAGAGCTAGAACACTGCACACAGCGAACTAGGTGCGAGACATAATAAGCCACGAGCTAGCACATGCGAATCGAGTCATGTTAATTGGATTCGTCAAAGAGGATTATATTATTTATTTTTTTGCAAACAAAATCAAAACAGAAAGTTTTACATGCATGCATGCATGGTATAATTTTGTCCTTAATTAACCCTTAAAAAATCTAAAAACAACAGCTTATGAGCGACAATCATGTTTTAAATGTGATTAATAAAATTACTATACATCAATACAATTTTAAGAGTTCGCGTTTCGAAAATTTTTAGGATTATTTCATTTTTATAGTGGGAAAAGTACAAATTTAGTTTGAAAAATATGACGAAGATAGTCTTTAAAATCCAACAGTTTCTGAAAATAACATGCATGCTCTCATGTGTGGTCACTTCGACAAACGCGTCAGTCTCGTATTGCCTGATCAACTGGTAACGAGCTTGTGTTAAAATTCAGGCCGGATGTATTGTGGTATATTTCCCAAATGGTCTGCTATTCTCACTATACGCAATTTCAGGCACATTTTCATCCCGATTCACCCGCCTCGGTGGCGTAGTTGGCTAACGCGCTAGTCGTGTTGAGCTCAACCACTGAGGACGGGGAGATCGAGGTTCGAATCTCGGTCGGGTGAACTGGGGTTGGTTTTTAACTAAATGGTTTCCCACTCCCTCTCCCCGCAAATGCGGTTTAACTTCCTCTAATTCAACCTTTCCCAATTCATAATCCATTAGCGTAATTATTACTTAAAGCGTATAACCCAAACGGGTAGTAAGACGTGGTGCGAAATAATAATAATAATAATTCATCCCGATTCAGTTAGTGTAAATATACGGGTAGGCCGGATGGGTAGCAAGACTTAGAGCACGTGAAAATGATATTCATTCATTGAGTATAAATGTTTAAGTAACACAAAATAATTATTTTCAATTTAATAAAAGGTTAATTAATTTTGTTTACAATATTTTCGTTTGTCAGCAAATTTCTTATCACACAACATAGGCTAACATTTCAATATTTGGTTGGTTTATATTTAAGAATGTAACGAATCCAAATTCCTCTAATGGCCTCAGTGAATTACTTTTTACTATTCTTATACTCCACAAAATAAAATATATTATTACTCACGAAATCCACGTTAGGACAAAGTTAGTCACTTTTGTTCGTAATTGTGAAATATTAACTTTGGATTTGGTATGTATTGTTCCCTAACACAATAAACCTTGACAGATAAACCTAAAAGAATCGCCGGAAAGTACAGTTAAATATATCCCTACCCCTTTATAGCAAAGCACTTTGCCTCATGTGAACATTCTCCCGTGAGGATTTGCATGCATCTGTAATAATTTAACATCACAAACCAGTGGAAAACGGGCCCTGAAAGCTGATATTAATTAGAATTAATGTTTTCTGGAAATAAAAAAACCTACTGTAACTTTTATCACGCGGCATATTAAGCCCAATTACTGAGCAAATTAAGTTGTGGAATCCACTCGCCGCACAAGTGTGGACACATGGAGAACAAACACACACACACTGCGTAATAAACACTGTGCACGCGCGCGTGTGTGTGTATGTGTGCGTGTGTGTTTGAAACTCAGGTGCACGGTGGGCCTGCGAGCACGTGTGGTGCCGACGACGGTAAATGGGCAGAAGCAATGGTTTAGTGGCGCTGTTGTCGCAATTAGGGTCGGCGCAGACAATCACGTCAATTAACATTGATTACTATAAACCGAGGGACGAATTATCCAATTATTGAAAGTTGCGCTTGTACGTGTATGACTGTGAAACCGGATGTTCACGTCATTCAAAGTGAGGCCTAACAACCCACCCCCTCACCCTTTAAAAAAGAATAATATCAATTTTGTCAAACACATAGAGGAAAGGGGTTGGGGTTTTAGGGGGAGCTAAATCAGTTTTACAGAAGTGTTATTCGCGTGAATGGAGATCAAATAAAAGAGAAAAAGGATTTGTTTTTTTAAATATAGATTTTTTTAATAAACTGGTTTGATATTAATTTATTTATCACAAATTGCACAAAGATTGAGGTTGTATACAACGCACCAGATACTGTTCGAACACTCCAGATAGCCAACTATTGTTGAAGATAATCAATTTTGATATGATTTTTATTTAAAAGAATGATTTATTTTTAAATCATAAAGCAATTTTTAACATCGAAGCGTATAAAACAATACTTATAGTATTACAATACCATAGTTATTATTTTAAACTTGGGACAAAAAATAAAATTAAAAATGATAATTAAAGAGTGTGTGGAAGTAAGTGATGAAGTAAGTAATTTAGTTATAGATGTAGATGGATTATTGTTTTTTTTATGTAATGACTTGACATATGAATAGATTAGAATAGTTTTATAACGTTTGTAACCTACCAAAATCCAAATCAATCCATAAGTAAGAAAACCAAAGTTTTGTTTTATATAAAAAGGGAAGTACTCAAATTTAGCGTATGTTATTATTGGTTGTTACTACAAGCACTTGAGGAGAATAGGATTATTATAGATATTGGGACCACGTTTTGTGTAGTATTTTTGGTTTTATTACTATTTTATTTCTGGAAGGATGGTGTTTTTCAATAATATTTTTTATATGTGGCTGCTATACTACTTACCCTTTTTCTATTTTTGTTTATTTAACTTATCCTCTTAAAATGCAAATTAACTTAAGATAATTTCTAAGTTTCTTCAGTTTGGTGTCTCAATTATGTTCGTAAAATATTATATTCCACTTGTGTAACACACATTTTAGTCTCTTGGCCTAGATATGTTTTTCTTTAACTCATTACTCTTTCCTAATAGTTTTACATTAATTATTTGGTATATTTTGTGCCTGTTTAGTAAACTTAATATTTACTTATTTATATATTGCTATCATTATTGTAAACTTATAAACACTATTTATTCAACATAACTTATATATGTATAGTTTGTGAGTTACCACCAGCTCCTCACCAATCTTGTCTCTCCTATAGTTTACTTTACAAAATTAGATGATTTTGCCTTTTTATATTTTTCTTTTTTTATTTCAGTTTAATTGTCTAATTTCAGTGCATTTTATTTTGATTTTTTGGATACTTTATTTCTACTTTTAATTCTAATTTAAACTTATTATTTTCAGTAATTGTAGCTTTAAATTTTTAGTACTCTTTTAATTAACAATAATTTCCCTGTTAAATAATATCTATAATATGTTAATGTTTAATATAGTAGCAAGAGGAATATAATTGAGATGAGAGAAAGTAAGTGCGGGATTGTACAGCTTGTATTAAACCTCGGTACCATTGTTTAGTTGGATCGAAATAAGAAGAACAATTTAGTGCAATTACAAACAAATGTAGATTAGTTGGCAATGACAATAGATTCCTCATACTTACGTTAGAGTTTTAAAATTGGTGTCCTTTGTCAAAACTAACAGATAAATAGCATATGAGCTGGCTTTTAGATACATGAAGATTAAGCTTTTTCCTGTGCTCCATGTTTTACTAGTTAATTTGGACTATCCGTATATTTACAACGCTGGATTATAAATATGGAACGTAAGAATTTCGAGGTAATGAACCCGTATTTGTGTGTAGTAAAGCTGAGATATTTTAAAAGTAAAGTCAACTTCGGGGCACATGGCCGGGATTAAAACTTCGACCTCCTCGAGAGCAGCAAACACGACCAGAGGGTGTTGACACCTTAACCCACGTATACACCAATGCGAGCTGTATAAAAGTTGTTTAAATAAGTGTTTATAACTTTTGAATAAGATTATTCTTATACCTCATCTGCTTACACACTTCTTTTGTATTGAATCCGTTTCAACCGAGACTTCAACCAGGCACTCGGTGGGAGTTGTTTGACCCTATGATGAGAATGAGACCTGATTATCTATATCAAGACCAATGCCAATTTGTAGTAGTGATATCAGTATACATAATAAAGCGAATATTACATTTTAATTAAAAAAATTACTAACTGCCTAGTGTAATTATTGGGAGGGTCTTACTTAGAAAGACAAAAAAAAAGGAACTGCACCGATGTTTTTTTTACTGGAGGGTGAAAGTAAAACCATAATGTGAGATTTGCAAAAAAATCGCATTTCCGACCACTGATAAACTCGATGACATACTAATATGGTTGCTAATCAGGCAGGCTAAGGCATCAACCTCGATTGGTTTGCAGGTGTAGGAGACTGTGGGTATTAAATCTCGACTGAATGTATTGAGGGTGTCAATTCATAAATAGCTTTCCCCTATCTCTATAAGCAAAGCCTGTTACATTTTCTGTTAATTCAACCTTTTCTATATCTACCTCATCATTGTAAATTTTCGTATATCCTGGACAGGTAATAAGACGTGGAGAACCGATTTATTTGTATAAAAAGGCTGTTTAATATGCACTTTTTGAAACTAGCTTAACTCTAAAACAAACACATCTACTCTCCCATGCATGAATTCACCATTGTGAAAGGAGACGCCCCAATTGAACCGATGATAATATCTTAGGCAGTGCCGGTAATAGAATTAGGCACTCCTGACTCAGCAGACAGACGCGTTACCGAGGGAGCTGAAGTGTCATAAATGAAGGACTAAGCCATCATTTTGTAAATTAAAATGTTGCTCAATCCTATATTCTAATTAACAAACATTAGCTCGTTTGCACAAGGCTATTTTATTTTTTAAATTGAATTTGCATAAAACCCGCTTCGATGGCCGCGTGTTCTAATAGGTTACTTTCGTGTTGGATTAGACTGCTGAAGACGGGAAGATCGGGGTTCGTTCCCAGTCAAGTGAACTAAGGGTGGTTTACCCTAAATTGATTTCCTCTCTTCTTCCACGTGAGTGCAGGTACAGTTACTCTCAATTAAACCTTCCTAATCCTTATGCCATTAGTGTAAATAGTACATAGGTATATAAACTGAACGGATAGTAGGACGCAGTGCTAAAATTAAATGCATAAAAGTAGTTAGTATACTGCGTCAAAGAGGTTTAAGGAGACTTGAAAAACTCATTTATGTGTAAGTATTGAAACAAATGAAGTGTTTGAATAGTCTTCTCGCCACGTTAACAGTTTTAAATGAACAAATCGGTGGAAAGTGAAGAAATTAATTAAATTTGTTAAGTTATCGCCCACACCCAACAATGGTGATAAAAACTTCAAACACCCACATCGATAGTTTGTGGCTTAAGGCGCCAAACTCATCCCGTGTAGTTTTCCGGTAATAGGAAGGCCAGGGTTCAAATCCCAGTAGAGTATACTGAGGTTAGTTTTCCAATATACTCCACGCAAATGAAGCTAGGCCTACACTAGATTTAAAACTATACTTTATTAATCACCCTCCCATTGGTGTAAATATGCGTGGTGCGCAAAATAAACCATAGATTTACCAACGATAACAAAGACTATCGTCAGAAAATTGGCCTAACTTGACTAAAGACTGTGCGCAAGCAGTTCAGTAAACACAACCTGGTAACGATGGATAAAATTTATCTTCCCTCAGTTGTCCTCATCAAGAAAAGTTTCACGTTTCAAAAAAGGAGGAGGTCAGTGAAACATAAGAAACCCTTTCCCCTGCGGTTTGACCCTCCATTCAACCTTCCCAAGCCGCAGTATTCCTGTTCCCAAGTCCACTCCCGAGACTGGACTCCAACTTCTCTTAGACCAACCGCGCCGCTCTGGAATATTCCCGGCGTTCACCACTGGCACCGGTTCCCTGAAGAACATTCGTCAACCTAGAGTAAGAGAAGGGGGAGAGAAGGGCTGGGTTAGGCTGGGTTACTCGCAGACCACGCATCTCCATGCTAAGCGCTCGCCGAAGCCTAATCTTGGCTCCAGATAAGATTGCGGTAGTCATGGCAACGGAGCCATTTAGTACAGCTTCATTACATAGTAATTAGCTTAACAAAGGACTGCTTCTAGCTACCCCGTGGGGAGTTTTAACTGAGGTTGGGGGAGAGGAGAATGGATCGACTCAAGGAGGGTTCAAAATTACAACCCATGGAATAATTTAATATCTATCGAGATCATTGGGACAGCTGCCACCGCTATATACAGGAGAACGATTTGTCAGATAATGTCAAGATCTTTTGACTAAGCGTAGTGAGGTTCTGTTTTAACTTGACCATTTAAAATTTCTTCCGTCAGGATATTTGTTCCACGCTATAACTGTCAAATGCGTGGCCATATTTTGACAAAATTTGGCAGCGATATTTTTTGAAACTAGGACGAACAACTGTTTTCCTATCTAGTTATCAGTTTCAAGATTACTGTAGCTCAGAAATCTGTCTGTCTGTATCTCGCTAACTGACAAATGTTCGGACCAATCTTAACCAAATTGGCATTGGCTTTCTTTGAGCCTAGATAGTTCGTCAATTTTATTATCTCTTTAAATATAATGGCTGCTCAGAAGGTTTTTTGTTTAATAGCTTATGTCGAGTGATTTGGATTTAAAATACTAAGCATTCAATTGAGTATCCAGGGCGTATTTTTTAAATGTTTGAATTCTATTACAATATTGACTTCTCAAACCATGTAAGCAATGGTTACTCTATACATAGAATGTATTAGGGTAGGGTTTTTTTTTGTTAGTGTTTTACCTATCACTGCAGGTCTGAGCTATCCATATTTGTACATTTTTGAGATGGGGATGGGGACTTTATAATTTTTTAAAGGGAAGCTACCCGCATTTTCGCGAAGGAAAAAAATCTAATAATTAGAACCACCTTAGAAAAGCAGACCAGGATTAGAACTCTGACCTAACCGTGACTGGCAAACCAGACCAGAGTGACGCCTTTGTCCGCAGGTCAACTAGTGTATGTAATACAGTAATAGTGTTGATTCATGCTTTTTTTTATAAATTATATGCTTTACCATTTTAAACCTATAAATAATTAAAAAATGAGTGCAAGACAAGGCAAACTAGTCTTAACTTCACCAAAATTTATCAAAATTATGATAAGATAAATATAGTACTATAGTAATTCATATAGTACTAACATTTTGTTTTTATGGTTAGAAATATACAGGTATTGAAAACAATCGAATTAACCTTGTTGCTAAAAAAAAGTCTTAGATTCATAAATACAAATATTTGTGAAAAAATTAGTTTGTTTTAGCTCCTTAACTTCAAGTGTTTTTTGTAGAATATTTTAAAATTAACAAACTTTTCAATACGAGTTTTCAGTAACTCCATCGTCAAGCAAGTATCTCTTCTAAAAATACACCAAAAAACAAAAGAGTAAATTATTATTATTATTGCGTCTTACTACCCGTTTGGGTTATACGCACTTACGCTCATGTGAAATGGTAGGGCGATTGTGAAATGAAATGGAGGACCTATAGTTTAACATGGGATCCGAACCACGGTGGAGACCTGGAATTCCACAAATTGACAAGTTGGGATTAACACACGTCTTGTCAGAGATTAATAAAGGGTTTGGCAATAAGAAAAATCTGCGCCGGGACCGAGGTTTGAAACCCGGACCCTCAGCAGAGAAGTCTGACATCTTACCCCTAGACCACCAAGTCACCAATCAATTGAATAAAACTTTGTTGTGTTTTTACTTTCTCCCTATCTCACAGATAGAGAAAGTATTGTGATCATCAAAAAAATTGAACTCGAAACTTTGATGAATCTCGACGTTTCATGACCCCCCGAATCCGTAAAGGTGGTTTTTGAATTTACGTATTTCTGTCTATGGTGTTTGTCTGTCTGTCTGTCTGTACCTCCAACTAGATCCTAAACTATTTTACCGATTGGGCTAAACCTTGTATCTAAGGTTTCCATAGTGTTGCCCTGAAGGTTTATCGGAATTGTATATCTAACCCTAAAATTAAGGGTAGTTTACTGATGGGCATAAATAGAAAAAGTCAATTTTCTAAAATTCTACTTTAAGGATGTTGATTAAATTTCATTTCAAAACATTTATAAATATTCCAAATAAAATGGCTACTCTCAATATTTTGGCAAAATGACCTTAAGGGCTCCGGTCAAATGGGTAAATTATAATTTTTGTCATCATATCTCCATAACTATTTGTGATATTAAATTACTTACCATTACAATTATGTATATATATTTATAATACAAATATTTTATTCTATGCATATTTTTATAAAACCAATAACTTTCAAGCTATACGCAAATATTTATATTTCTTAACTTTTCGAACGCTAAAGGTAAAGTATTGCAACCGTAACAAAAAAAAAAATCTAGCCTGAAATGTTGATGGATGTCGACGTCACATGAACACCAGAAACCTGAAAAGTGGTCTTTGCAATGCCTTCTGTCTGTGCGTCTGTTTAAACCTTTAATTAAGAGTAGTTTAATAAAGAGCGAAAAGAGAAAAAAATCAGTTTTCTCAAACTCGGCTCAAACAATTTTGATTAAAATTCGTATCTAGGCGTTGATTAAGATTATAAATAGACTGGCTATTTTCATTTTCCCATGAAAATGATTTTTAGGGTACTTTACAAAAGCTGAAATTTCGGTATCTCCGCAACTAGTTGAGATAATAAATAACTTATCATTGAAAAATTGTAGTACTATTAAAAATATTTTTTTTTATCAAAATATAATTTTATAAAACCATCAGCTTCTGAGATATTGGCAAATTTACTAATACAATTTCGTGAGCTTAAGTTGTAAAGAGATATTACTAAGTTTTAACGCAATAATTCTCCAATGCCATAGAGTAATTAAATATAAGTAAGTTTCAGTTTGTGTAGTTTTTATCTTAAACCTCTTAGGAGAAGCGTTTGTACAACAATGATTTATCGCTATTTTAGATTCAATAGTCAATATTTACATTTTTTATTGGTCAAAATCATTATAAATGAGGAATTTAATAGCAATTCGATGGCATGAAGATGTGCAACACCTAATAAAATGTCAACAATTTTAACCAGAAGTAGAAATTTTAATAAGTAGTGTTGACCTCGGTAACCTAATATTGATCTTTTGTATCGGTCCAAATATACAAATGAAGACATTAATTCTTTAAAAATAAAATCGTAAAATTTAAAACCGGGATTCAAAAATTGTTTTATATAAGTTTAGTGCAATTTATTCTTGGGTTTGCTAGTGTATATTATTTTGTTTCATATTTATTACGAGCTTTGAGTAAATATCTCAATTTTTAAACAATAGAGCGAGAAAGTTTGTGTGGAGTTTTGTACCATTTATTTTTATCATTAAACTTTAATATTCCAATTAAAAAGTATATTAAGCTTTAATACACATAATAGCATTGATGTTAGTAAAATAATATTTTGTTTACAGGGAAGGTATCCACAAATTCTTGCCTGGACAGAAACCAACAAATAATAACTGATGTTGAGAAAGCAAACCTTTCCTACCACTGTATAAAGACATGTTAATTGTTTGTTTTTATATAGAATATTAGAAAACGTTAGGAATATGTGAGAGCCTGCAGCTGACTTTAAATCCTAACTAAATGAATGAAAAATAACCGTTGTGTTGCATAGATGGACAAACTTTATTCAAACATAAATGAAGTAGTCAAAGTTCTATAGACAGACATAATTTAAACTAAGCCTTTTAATTAAGAATCGTAAATTAATTTTTTAGGTTTGTGTTATGACCCTATTTCAATATTTTCACTTCACGTTTCTACATCTGGATCAGATCATCGGTTTCAGAGGATGAAATTGGGAATATAAATAGGGATGAAATAATTAGGAACTTGCATTATTTCAATAAGAAGGCTACAGCATACAACGCTACAAAGTTACTTCTAGCCAACATATAAACCATAAACTAGACCATAAGCAATGCAGGAGATTTGATGTAAATTATTTTTGTTTTAGACTGTCAAGCTCGTATGCGGTAAGCTGCAAGAAATAACCATAGCAAAAAAATAATCCTATGTAACTTGTCAAAAAATGTTTCTTCACCCAACAAACGCTCACAGAACATTAAAATAGCATAACTGCGCATGATCCACTAAATTATTGTTTCAAAAACAACGATATAGACTAGGAACGGCCAATCACGGAATTGGAGCCCTCACCTAACTAGAGCTAGGAAAATGGGCCTATAATTGGGTAGCCAAAGTAATATCATCATAACGCACATACTGTAAATGTATGTGGTTTATTAAACAAACGTGAAATATAACCTCTTGTATCTTATAAGTTTCCAAATTAACAATAGTAAAAATTATTTAAGACGTCATTCTCGCAATAGACTGAACTTCCGATGATAGAGCGATCGGGGTTAAATTATCGGTCTGGTATACTAAGGGTGGTGTTTCCTAAATGGTTTTCCCCTTTTCTCCACGTAAATGCTTGTACGCTTTCTCTAAATTCAACCTTCCTCATTCCTATTCCTTTAGCGTAATTAGTACATTGCGTATAACAAGAACGGGTAGTAGTGGGAAAACATAAATTAAAACATGAAAGGAACTCTACCTCGTAGCTTTTTCAAGCGTAGGATAGTTTCTCCCCGTGACGATCGGACTATTAGAGTCGTTCAAAAACAGTTTTGCTTAAGTAACGCCTGTAGCAGTCAATTAAGTACGTCATCTTCTTGAAAGTAAAGATTATCACACAGCACTCACTATTTCTTATAAGAATATAATTTGTAAACGCTTCAAAACGAAAAAAAAAAAAGACTTCAGTAGACTTTTCTGTCGTGGCCAGAACAACAAACGACTGACTCTTATTTCGCAAACCCATCACCATAACAACAGAAATGAGACAAATTGCGTTAAATCATAGTTGAACATGAGCTAAATCTACATTTTCATTTAATGAATTCCATTCAAAATATAAGGATGTTTATGTTGGTATCCTTCAACATAATTTTGGCTTAGACCATATTTTCAAATAACAAATCACCATTTAAGTTTTGCGAGATGGTTAAATATCTATAGTGCATTCCCAAGGCACAGAAGACGACCCCCTTGCAGTGTGATCGTTTTATATGTAGATATAATCAGGGTTGCTACAGCTTGGGATATAACACGTGCATTCACACAGGGTGAAATATTCTGGATAGAGTCCAAAATGGGTCCAATATGTTCTATGATTAAGGTACCAGCAACCCACTTTGGTGGTCACATGGTATAACATGCTACTCTCGTGTTAGACTAGGCTGCCGAATACGGTGAGATCAGGGCTCGATCCCGGTTGGGTTCACTGAGGGTGTTTTTTCCTAAATGGCTTTCCATTCTCCCTACATGCAAATTCGGGTGCATTTTCCCTTAATAAAACTTTCCTAATCCCTAACACATGAGTGTAATTAGTATATAGGCGTACAGCCCAAACAGGTAGTAAGACGTGGTGGTTTAAAAAAGCTACAAGAGAAACATAAACAATGTTAAGACAGAACCATAATTGATATTATGAAGTAGCCAGTAGAGAACATTACAGTTAGAATGGTTGATGGCTGCTCGGACCTAACCAGTTACTATGATTGTGAAATGTCCTAGAAACATTTTAATATTCCCTATTTTCATTCATTACCCTTCTTCTCTGCCACGACTTATGTCTTATAGTTGAATAGGCCTTCATCACACGCCCACCCCCCATATTACCGTACTTGGTTTCACCCGAAGGTCAGTGCCGATCCAGCGTGTTCCTGTGTGTTTTTAGGGATAAATTGTATAGGCCTACTGTATCTTGCGTTGATATTTTAATATGAGTGTAAATACTGAGAGGATAAAAGCTATGAAAGTGTTCTAGAAAGGCAAAGCTATGGGCGTAGATGGGATCACAAGTTAAATGCTTAAATGTAAGTGTATAAGCTGAACGGCTAGTAAGACGTGGTGCTAAGTATTATTATTATTATTATTATTATCTTAAGTGTGGAATCATGGCACTACTACTTGCCAGATCGTGTGAGTTGTTAAATGTGTGCGCTGGAATTTCGAATTTGCATGATGACTATAAGAAAGATATCATTGTTCCTTTGTACAAAGGCAGAATGAGTGAATGTAAGAATTATAGAGCAATTAGTTTGTTGAGTATTATGGGCAAGGTTTTTGGAAAAGTTTAAATGAGAGCGTGTGTGAAAAAAAACTGCTGATAAGATTTCGGTTGTGCAATGTGGTTTCATGCCAGGTAGAGGTTTCATGGACCAGATATTTGCATTGCAAGAGGTGCTTGAGAATTGTATGACAGTAAAAAATAAAGTTTACTGTGCATTTGCAGATCTGGAGAAAGCGTATGATCCGGTGAATAGGAACTTGTTATGGAATGTTCTGAGAGAGTATGGTGTAAATGCATGTTTTTGAATGCAATTATGGTGACGTGTGCTGGAAGTAAAGATTAGGTTAAGGTGGATCGAGCTTTGAGTGAATGGTTTCACATTGAGCAGGATGTTAGACAAGGTTGTGCTATATCTCCATGGTCTTTTAATGTATTCATGGATGAGTGCATGAGGGATTCATGTGAAGACGCTGTTGGTTTATGAATGGACAATGTGAATGTGAGATTGCTACTATATGTTGTAACAATACAATGCTTCGTATTGTACAATTGCTCCCCACCTAACCCAATATCACAAATTGATCCGCCTAAATACATACTACCCACCCCCAGAATAACCTCGAAGAAACCTATAATAGTACTCTTCACTATTATAGCCTAATGTAGCCCCAACAATTACTCAAAATTAGCATTCAGAAATATTCCATTATAAACAGTGTAGTAAAATAACTGTTCAAAACGTACCTTCGTCCAGATCCCTGGCTACGTCGCTGGCAAGTCAAACGCACCGATGAACAAGAGTTGGGCGACTACATCTCGGAGAACGTGCTCAACGATCTACTCAGCCCGAATATTGTAATAAAACTAGCCAATGTTTACTTGATACCTCTTCGCCAAATCAACTAACCCTGGTCTGCCGTCTGGCGGAGAGATATGGAAAACCCTCGCCGATCTTTCAAACTTCTACATTGGTCAAGAAATGGAATACTGCATTGCGACAATGACGCGTCCAATCAGCGGCTTGTAAATCCTACGAAGTGGCTTCAGAATGACGCAATGGACTGTTTGAGCGTAACTGAGTTGGATGTGAAAACCCCTCCCCCTTGTTTCCGTGTTTGAGACTCATTATAAAGAGGATTGTAAATTGTAAATATGTATCATTATCATTATAACTACACGTTGACCAGGTGTAGGAATCACCGTAGAAATGTAAATAGGTATCATTATCATTAGAACTACACGTTGACCAGGTGTAGGAATCACCGTAGAAATGTATCATTTTCATTATAACTACACGTTGACCAGGTGTAGGAATCACCGTAGAAATGTAAATAGGTATCATTATCATTAGAACTACACGTTGACCAGGTGTAGGAATCACCGTAGAAATGTATCATTTTCATTATAACTACACGTTGACCAGGTGTAGGAATCACCGTAGAAATGTAGAAGGTTAAAGAAAGAAAGTTTGATAGTTGTTTTATCTCTATTGAACGTTACTGTTAGGAAATAACCTTAAAATGTAGAATCTTAGAAACGAACTTTTCACCTTGTTTAAATTATGTTGGTTTTGTAAGCTTTTGTTTAGGTCATGAACGAGGGACCTACATTTATTAGTTAAATGTATAGTCGACGCAAAGAGGAAATTGCGTTCGACTTAGAAACTTTTATGTCAACTTAGCTAACCTTGTTTTTGGATCACGTTGATCCAACTCTAATGTAAATTTGTAGTACTTGGAATTAACGTAAATATAAGTTAAGTTCGTTCGATATGTCCTGTGAACATATGTAAAACTTGTTCTTAATTTACGCTTTGAAAGACCTTAAGTATTGTTTTGGGTTATGAGTAACCAGCCATAACTTTGTTTGAAGGACCTTAAGTCCAGCGTACCTTGTGAATCCCTGCGCAAATAAGTCAATGTTTTCTTTAAGAATAGTAGCTATAGGATGTTTTGAATTAAGGCCGTCTTTCCCGTGTTTGTTTAATACTTTTGACAATTAAAGAATACTTTGATCTAAACTTTGCTCTATTTCCAGTTGTTATTTTCCATGTATTGTTGCATCCTTCCTATCCTATAGTTTTAGGGGCCTTATCTATAGGATCGGCGGAGGGTGTAATAATGTAGATGATGCCGTATTAGTGGCTGAGAATTAAAGTGACTTGCAGAACGCATTAAATCGTTTGAATGTGGTGACAGGCAGAATGGAGCTTCGTCTAAATATCTCCAAAATTAAGGGGATGGTTTTTGATAAAGACGGATCGGGAAATTATTGTCAGATTAGCAATAATGTACAGCTGTTAGAACAAGAGAATTATTTTGTGTAGTTGGGCAGAATGCTCTATGAAAATGGAAAGCTGGATGGTGAAATTGAAGGACGGGTGAATGCATCTCAAAGAGTAGTTGGATGTATGTGGAATATTACAAATAATGAAATAATATCGAACGTGGCAAAGATGGTAGTATAGAAAAGTATTTTGATGCCAAGATTAATTTATGGATGTGAAGCGTGGGTTTGTGAGGAGAAACATAAGAGCAAGGTGAATGCGGGTGGGATGAGATATTTAAGAAATAAATGTATAATGAAAAAACTCGTATGGACAGTCAGTAATGAATGGGTACTGGAGAATTGCGGTTTGAAAGGGGATCCAATCGGGCAATGTAAAAGAAATGTCTTAAGTTGATTTGGGCGTGTTGATAGGATGTGTGTAAAGGAGTGACGAAGCAAATATATGAAGGTAGAGTGTGTGGATCAAAATGAAGGGGTAGGCCATGTAAGACATGGCTAAATGTTTTGGATGAATGTATGAAAAGGATAAACATAATAGTATTAAGAATAACAGAGCATGTATTACTCGGTGTATGGATGTTATTGGAGTGAAGAGTGGAGTACAAGAATAGAGAAATGTGGAGAAATTTGGTAAACATTGATTAAGTACGGAGTTGTTTTTTGAGCCACATACACAGTTTCTTGCCTACCTTGTAAGGGAACGGCGAGGTTATGTATATATATATATATATATATATATGTATATTTGTTTACATCCGTTACTGTTTCCAGCCTATGGCCTGTGTCAGTTATTTTAATTCAAATAATATATTTTTCCACTACTGTCTGGCTAGACCTGACGTAGCTTCATATGCCTTATATCTATCGTAGGACTAGGTCAGGGACGACATCCAGTCCCAGGCTGTTAATTTATCAATGTGAAAGGATAGACACATACTTTCATCAACGGTAAGTTTTTAGTCGAGACGGGAATCGAACCCGGGACCCGGCAGACATGTTACCAACTGAGCGAAGGTGTTGGACTTGTGTGTAGTATGTATTTTTGTATGTCTGTCAGATAGCAGGCAGCTATTGCCTGGAGCGTAAAATGGACACCTATAATAAACTATTTTACTTTTTTTAAAGGGAACTCTCTCTATATATATATATATATACTGCACTGCACTCACATTTATTTATAATATAGCCTCGGGAGTCAACCAATCTCCCAGTTTATTAATAACAATCAATTCAGATGGACCTCAAACTCTCTTTTTCGCTCTCTCTCTCTCTCTCTCTCTCTCTCACACACACACACATATACATATACATATATATATAACACACACACACACACATATATATATATATTAAAGATGTATGGTGGAAAAAGAGAAGAGTTTCCTTTTTTTAAAGGGATCTCTCTCTCTCTATATATATATATATATATATAGATTGGTTGACTCCCGAGGCTATATTATAAATAAATGTGAGTGCAGTGTGAAAATGAGGATTAAAGATGTATGGTGGAAAAAGAGAAGAGTTTCCTTTTAACATTTGCTAGGGTATAAAAAAACATTTAGCACTGGTCTTGGATAGACTCCTCTTGGTTTCAACTTCTAATGAAACAGAGAGTACTTTGAAAGGTCTGGCATCAATGCAAAAATCTTGGAAACCGTCCAGTTGATTCAAGCCAATTTCCAGTAGTAAAAAAAGTATAAGATGTAATTTTCAAAGCGTATGGTATGTGGCTTCATTCATTATTCTGAATTGTCCCATTCATTACAGAGGGCGTAGCATTGAAAGTGCACACTTAATGTCACAGTTTATAGCAACGGCAACTGGGATCTGGTTCTGGAGCAGACCAGGTGAGCAATGACTAGTTTTAAAATATTACATATATTGTGTATTTAACATAATCTTACCCGTTTCGGTAGCCACATGGAGTAAGACAGCGCGGTCGGAAACTTACGGCCCACTAGCCGGATTGATTTTTGTCTGGCTCGCAAAAGATTTAGCAAACAAACAATTGTGTTCATAAATAATAATACTTATTACTACTTATCACTGCGTCTTACTACCCGTTCGGGTTATACGCTTAAGTACTAATTACTCTAATGGGTTAGGATTTGGGAAGGTTGAAAATATAGGGAGTGAACCCTAATTTGCGTAAACGCAGAGTGGAAAACTATTTAGGAAAAAGTATCCCCACTTAACCCGAGCGAGATTCGAACCTCGATCTCTCCGTACTCGGCAGTATAGCTCAACACGAAACTAGCACGTTAATTAACTATGCCACCGAGGTGGGGGTGTGTTCACAAAGATATACCAATAAGTAAAAACAAATTACTATTTGAGAAATACAAAATTAACATTTTTTAATCTTTTTTTTACCCCCACCGCATCTTACTACCTATTCGGGCTATACGCTGATATTTTTTTATTCATACGGCCCACGATATCAAAAATGTTTCCGACCCCTGGTCTAATGAGTCACTTTCGGAATAGACTGGATTGCCGATTACACTAATAAGGTAAAGATTAGAAAGTTAGAATTTATAAGAAATATACCCACTTTTTTATTTATTTTTAGGTAAAGTGATAGACCTTTAAGAAAAAAAATCCTCATCACGCCAGGCAGGGATCCAAGTCCCGACCTCCTTGTCACTGACAAATCAGACTAGACACCTTGTCATTTAGTCCGCGTGACTTCCGATTTGATTTTTTTTAATCTACTCTGAAAGGACAGGACTTACAATGGGGAATTTTATTAAAATGCGCCAGAATTAAACATGAACGATTCCCTATTCAATTTGCCAGTGAGTCGACTCACTTCTTTAGATTATTGAATTGTCAAATCGATTTGTTAAGATTCGATTAATATGGCGAATAATATTCACGTATGATTTTCAATTCAATTAATTGTAAATGTTTTTAATTTCAGTTTTAACCAAAATGTCACAATGCATATTATTTTTGGGCTGTCCAAATTAGGGATGAGGAAGGTAAACGTTATATAAATGTACCCGCATTTATGTGGAGAGAGTATAAAACTAATTAGAGAAAAAAATAATCCCATAGAGCCGGCGGGGCTTCAATAAACAACTTACCTGTCACCTGCAAACAAGACGATACGAGGTTGACGTCTTAACACACGTGTTCACCAACGAGGGTTTGGCAGAGTTGGGTAATAAATGAGCGTTCCTAATTATCTCATGGTTCTACTGGCTGTACTTTTTTTTTCCTTTTTATTAATGTGTTTATTTATCCCCTCGCAGAAGAATGTGGATACATGTCCTTACAAATTAGCATTCCTTCTCGTACCCCATGATCTTATTTAGAGAGATATCAACATTTCTAGACACATCCCTCTGATTACTGAAAGTACAACAGATTAATGTTTCTTATTATTTCGTTAGTGTATCCTCCTATCATAGGGAAGCTTGGAGAAGGGTGGGGGGTATTTCGGTCATCCTGTCCTTTATTCCACAGAGTGGGGGGACCCCCAGAGAGAATTAACAGACCCCAAGACACCAGACATTAATAAAAGACCTTTGTTCCCTCAAGAATAATACACAATCACGTCAGATTCACACAGTGCATAGACGTTCATTCCATTCATGAATCTGTGTTTAATGTTATGTAGCCTAGTAATCACATTAAATATTCCAGATCCTGTTTCCTTAGTTGAGATAGTTTATCTTTGACAACCAGTCCTGATCTTTATGTTATATATGTTTTATAAGTATATTTAATATCAAGATCTCACAAATCCCCACTCCTAATTAATGGTATGCCTTCTTCCTTCCAGTGCCCCCTGCTGAGATTAAATCCTGATCCTCTCCGTCACCGAAAATAAAGCCTAACCCGAGCCTTGCGCCCTAAATTGCATGACCACCGGATCAGGCGGTATCATATGGGTTACTAATAAAAACTAAAATTAATTAGATTCTTTTAATGATGAGATAACTGAAAGGTCCTTTAAAAGTTTTAACTGAACACAATTAGTTAGCGTATAACCCGAATGGGTAGTAAGACGCGGTGCTCAATATTATTATCACAATTAGTTGCTTGACTCACATCTGTGGTCATACGGCTTAAGACATTTTAGCAACACACTAAATTACCAGTAATGGAAATTCGGGTTTCGAAATTTGGCTGAATGTACTGAGTGCTATTTCAAATGGCTTACCACTCTCACTTCCCTTAAATTCTAATATATTTTTAATAATTCTACTTTTTTCATAAATATCTCGTTAGTGTAAGTATACAGATAAGCCTGGTGGGGTGAGTTGCGGAGCACATAAAAAAATAATTAAAGAAAATCCCCATCGTTGTAATTTAATTTTTACTAGTGAAGATAGCAAACAAACTACACTCTGCAGGCTTTATTTGGTGTGAACTGAATCTGGTTTCTAGATTGCCTAGAAACCGTGGGGTGACAAGGATCCTAAACAAATGGTTCGATCTATAGTGTGAATGAGGTAGCCATCAAACCAACCCCCATTTCGCGAGCTCGCCCCACGTACTTGTGATTGATTCGCGTACTTAGGGAAGAGTATTGTATGAGGTTAATCGAGAACATCGAGGCACCTTTGTTCATTATCAAGTGGACGGGGATGAAACAGCCCCCTACTGTAACAGCCCCTTGGATTTATTAGACGCTTGCCATCACCCGCGCTCTTCTTGATCAAACTCATATCTTGTCACAGGGAGTGAAGCTGATAGTTCCTAACGCTACTTTGACAAGGAGAATATTACAAATTACCAATCACGCTGTAGTTTTCGTAACTTTCCACTGTTACTATGTGATACGACACAATCAATCAAACATTATTATATAGTGTTGTATAATTCAAAACACAATTTTCAAAATTAGTTTTCAGTCAATTTTCCTTAAGTCTCAGAAAAACGAAAATATAATCTGGTTAATCATAATAAACATTCTTCTTATATAAATTTTAGATAAAATAGCTCAAAAAATATTTAGTTCAAATTTCCAAAATACAGTTATTTGTAAAATACCCTCAAATAAATTATAGTTGTAAAAATAAACATATATTATTATTATTTACCATTCAAAACAATTCCCAAATACTCATTTTTAAAAAGTTCAAATTTTATAAAAATGTCATAAGTTAAATACCCTTTAATTAATTTATATTAGAAAAATAAACAAAACATTATTATGTATCATATTAATTCAGCCACAAATACTAATTTTGATCAAAATCGTTTGAGTTATTTTCAAAAAAATTCCAACATTTTAAAAATGATTTATCAGTAAATTGCTAATAAATTAATATTTGTAAGAAAAATAAATACATAAAACTATTTATATTGTAAAAACACTTACCAGATACCCATTATGAACCAAGTTGTTACAGCCACTAATACAATATTTAGATATTTTTTTAATCAGTCATGAATAAACTACTATTGAGAAAAAATTTCCTCAATAAATAATCATACATTTTGATTGAACATGTCAAACACATTTCTCAGATATACCTTCTAAACAAAATTGTTAAAGCAGTTTTCAAAAAATTTGGAATTTTCAAAAATCCCTCGTCTGTAAACTATGATGAAACAAATTTTCCACCAACAAATAAATATATCTTTATTTGTCAGGTCAAACACTTCCTGGATATCTATTTTGAAAAAAAAACTTAAGAACGTTTTTCAAAAAATTTTGAGTTTTAAAAATTACTTAGTGATAGACTACCCTTAATTTAAGTGTTATTGTTAAATGCTAAAATATATTCCTAAGTATAGTCTATCAAGTTCGAACAAAACCCATCTTTTTTACTTTCTCGCTATCTTACAGGTATATAAAGTATTGTGATCGTCAAAAAAACCGAAATCGAAATTTTTATTAATCTCGACGTTTCATGAACAAAAGAATCAGAAAAAGTGTTTTTTAAATTTCTGTCTGTCTGTCTGTCTGTACCTCCAACTAGAGCCCAAACTATTTTACCGATTGAGATAAAACTTGGTATCTAGGGTTTTCATAGGGCTGGCCAGAGGGATTTTTGGAACTGGATATCTAGCCCAAAATTAAGGGTAGTTTACTGAATGGCAAAAAGAGAAAAATTCAGTGTTCTCAAAATCGGCTATGACGATTTTGATTAAATTTCATTTCTAAACATGTCTAAATATTCCAAACAAAATGACTTCTTTAATTATTTTGGCAAAATGACTTTAAGGGCTCCAGTCTGATACGTAAATTATCATATATTTTTTTATCATATCTCCGAAACTATTAAATTACTTATCATTAATATTTACTATTTATAATACAAATATTTTATTCGAGGCATAACTTTATAAAACCAATAACTTTAAAACTATACACAAATATTTATATTTTTTAACTTTTTTAATACAAAAGGTAAAGTATTGCGACCTCAAGAAAAATCTAACCTGAAATTATGATGGATGTCAACGTCTCATGACCCCTCAATCCCTAAAAGTAGGTCTTTAAAATGCCGTCTGTCTGTGTGTCTGTTTGAACTTAAAATTAAGAGTAGTTTAATAAAGTATGAAAAGAGAAAAAATCAGTTTTCTCAAACTTGGCTCTAACGATTTTGATTAAAATTCGTATCTAGACGTTGATTAAGATTTTAAATAAACTGGCTATTTTCATTTTCCCATGAAAATGATTTTTAGGGTTCTTTACAGAAGCAGAAACTTCGGTGTCTACGCAACTATTTGAGATACTAAATAAATTATCATTGCAAAATTGTAGTAATATTAAAAATTAAAAACTTTTATCTGAAATATATTTTTATAAAAACAACAGTTTCTGAAATATGGGCAAATATATTAATACAATTTTGTGAGCTTTAGTAGTAAAGAAATACTACTTAAAATTTAACGCAATAATTCTCCAATCCCATAGAGTAATTAAATATAAGTAAGTCTCACAAAAAGTTTATTTTATTTTTCCTTAAAAATCTTAGGAGAAATGTTTGTACAACAATGATCTATATATATCCATTTTAGACTCAATAGTCAATATTTACATATTTTAGCGGTCAAAATGATTATAAATGAGGAATCTTACAGCAATATGATGACATGAAGATGTGCAACACCTAATAAAATGTCGAAAATGTTAACAGGAAGTCGAAATTTTAATACGAACTGTTGACCCTTGGGGACCCAATATTGAACTTTTTTATGAGTCCAAACATACAAATGAGGACATTAATTCTTTAAAAACAAAACTATAAATTTAAAACTACGACTCAAAAAATGTTTTACTTAAGTATAGTGCAAAATATGCTTCCGTTTGCTAGTGTATATTATTTCATTTCACATATATTACGAGCTTTGAGTAAATATTTCCATTTCTAAATAATAGAGCGAGAAAGTCCGTGCGTAGTTTCGTACCATTTATGTTGAAGAGAGATGCAACCCTATTCATATAAATAAGCATCTGTGTACACGTGTCAAGCTCATTTCGTCCGGTTTTCTGGTAATGGGGAGGTTGGGGTTCGAATATAATTTGGGTGTATGAAGGTGTTTTACCTAAATGGTTTTTCACCCTTCTTCCACGCAAATGCGGGAAAATGTCCAAAATAATTTTACCTGACTCTTCTCTAATCCTGAACTGTAGTAAAACTCAGTGGCTTTTTACTTTATTAAAAATAAAAACAGTATTGTGATCAAATGATAATGAACTTTTTCGGCTTCGAGATTATGCTGAATCTATGTTTTATGTGATTACAAACCCACAATTCTGTCGGTTTATCTGTCCAACCTAAGGGATTGATGGATTTCATCCAATTTTTTATTTTGACTTTAGCCCCCAAATTAAGGATGGTTTACAGATTACTAGTTTATAATAATTTGAAATATTTCAAAAAAGGGATATGACGATTGTGTTTAAAAGGGATATCGGGATTCTTTGAAACGACAAATAACCTTGCAATCTTTTAAAATTGGCACACATGATTTGGCTTAATATGAGAATCAGAGTAGATTTTTGCGTGATAAGTAATTCAATTTGCTTGTTAAAAAAGAATATGGATATCTTAGTACACTTTCTAACAACCTTGAGCTTTCAGGACTTGTTTCAGACCATTGGTGTGGAAAATGAATTTTCGCAATTTATCAAGGCTACCAAAGAGTTTAGCATGAGTCCTATTATAAATACCGCTTGGGAATGAGCTTTTTATAAACTGATTCAGGCCAAGAATAAACTACAATTATTAATGACCACCTGGATAAGTTGATGCTTCGATATATTTAACAATTTGGAAGTTGGTCCAATGATAGCAAAACTGAAAATCTTTATGTAAAAAGGTGTAATAAGTGTCAAAAGGGTGAAAAGTTAATTTAATCAAAAAAAGATGAAAAGGGTTAAAGTACAAAAATTAATTAAAGAACTAAAAGGGATATAAGAGAAAAGAGGAAAATTTTGAAAAATTAAAAATCTAAAAGGGTAAAAGCGGTCAAAGATATGTAAACGATAAAAGTGCCAAAAGGGTTTAAAAAAAAGGTAAAAAGTCAATAATTTAAAATCAAATAAGATATAAAAGTTAATGATGTAAAAAGTGGCAATAAGTAAAAAGAGGAGAATTCTAAAAAAGGGTAAAAAGGACCAAAATTTCAAAAATTGCTAAAAAGGAAGATAGGATAAGAGGGGTAAAGCAATAAAAGGGTAAAAATACCAAAAGGGCAAAAAGATAAAAAATGAAAATGTTTCGAAAGGCCAAAAAGTTAAATAAGGCAAAAAGAACAAACGTGTTTAAAGGGCTTAAAGTACCAAAAAGGCAAAAAGTGTAAAAATGCAAAAAGGTTCCAAAAGTGTAAATATAATAAAAAGGACTAAAAGGGCAAAAAGCACATTTAGTGCAAAAAGTAAACGAAGGAAAAGGGTTAATGAAATAAAAGGGGTATAAAATTCTAATATTTTGATTAGATCTACTTTTTACACTTTATACTCTTTCTGTCCCCTTTGAACTTTTTATCTTTCTACCTGTTCTTTCCTTTTTGCCCTTTTTACGATTTTTTAACATTTCTACCCTAAAATAAAATCCTCTTTTCTCCCTTGTCCTTTTTTGGTTTATTGCCCTGTCTCTACTATTTGCCCTTTTAAACAGTTTTACACCTTACACTCGTTTCACTTACTCTCTTTAACCTTATTTTAAAAACAAATTGATAAGCTATACCTTTTTACAATCTTCATATTTTTTACTGTTTTTTTACCCCATGCTAGAAATGTTTATATACGGGTAAACTAAGAATATTTCTCTGGGAAAATGAAGTGTGGGGGCTATAAATATACATCCCTTTAGGTGATGTAGAACAATATAATTTTGCATCTATGTAGAAGTACTACTCTAGTAATTCAAATAAGTTCTAAAAACTTAAAATTTCAAAGTTGGAGTTAGCAAAATGGGGGAGAGTGGATTCCACATTTTCAAAACTAATTGAAACAACTACCTACCAGGTGACCAGGTGGTCTAGGGGCAAGGTGTCGGGCTTCTGTGCTGACGGTCCAGGGCTCAATCCTCGGTCCCGGCACTGATTTATCAGATCGCCAAAACCTTCTTTCATCTCTGAAAAGACGTGTATTAATCACAACTTGTGAATGTAGGGTATATATACCAAGCCTCCACCGTAGTTCGGATTACACGTTAAGCTGTAGGTCCTCCATTTCATCTCACAATCTACCTACGATTACACATTAGCGTAAGTGTGTATAGCCTGAACGGGTAGTAAGATGCAGTGCTAATAATAATAAGTACTTACCAGTGTTGTATGTAACAACATTCAGTATCATAAAATCTGAAAATTTGACATTGGAACTCTGGGTAATAGGAAGGGGGGTGTAAACAAAAAACAAAGCTTTTAGTGTCGATGGTAATGAATTGTCAGGAATGTAGTGCCAAATAATTTGGGTTTTGTGAAATATTTGGAGGGTATTTCCAAAATTTCTATAAAAACTACTTCTCATTGTGGTTATAGATTAAAATTTGTTGGCCTATTATAAGATACACCTCAAATATTATGAAAACAAACTAAATTTCAAAATGAAAGATTGGAAAATGGGAAGCTGGGCGTCATCTCCAAAAATGTCAAAGCTAATATAATATAATATTTCCCTTGAGGTATAAAAGGGAAATATTTACTTAAAAGTATAGGGACAACACCAAATAACCAAAAGCGTCTGAAATGTTTAAATTCAAAACAGGGGTCAGAGAATTGGGTTGGGAGCAAGAGTGAGGAGATTTAAATTTCCAATCTTATAGAAAACAGCAATTTTTGGTTGCGGTAGGAAAATGATAAACTTGCAATTAGTTTCAAAGACCACTCCAGATGATCATAAAATACTTAAAATTTGTTCCAAAATTTATTCCTTTAAGATTTCACAATCAGTTAGAAAAAAATAACTGCTTGATGTATTAGAAAATCGCAATATGGCCGGTAATTACAGGGACCAATATGTATCTATAAAAGTCCATTATTTCATTAAGTTTTTTTTAACTTTGATGTTCTTTTTACAAATTTTGTTTAGTAATAATATATATTTCACCGTTATACTTCTATTACGATCGCTTTTACGCAAAGATTTCTAAATTACAGTAAATTCCTATTTTGACATAATGTTTTAGTCAGCTTGCCTATTTTTCACGTTTAGTCACATCATATAACCCAATAAAGGATTAATATTTAAAATTATATAAAATTTTGGATACTTTTACCTTTGGTTAATTTTATATTATAATTAAAAATAAAGCATCTTAAATATCCCCCGTGCGAAGAACGGGCACACAAGCTAGTTGGTCTTAATAACAAATACACGGCACACTCAGATTCTTACAAAAATAAAATTTATAACAAGGCTGAATATTGTGTCCAGACTACTAAACTGGTAAAGTCCGTACACTAAAAGTATGAACGATTATTTGAACTAATCACTCCCTTTATGTACCTGGGCTCAAGCAGTATTTGGGATTTACTAGGTCTAATATTTTTAAGTATGAATAGTTAGATCCCTAATTTATTCTATTTTTTTTTTATCGCCGCGTCTTACCACCTGTTCAGGTTATATGCATATATGATAATTACTCTAATGGGGTAGGGAAGAGAAAGGAATAATTTTAGAGGTAATCTACCCACATTTTCTTGGAAGGAGAGTGGGAAAAAATGTCGAAAAATCCACCCTCAATAGACACGACTGGGATTGGAACCCCTATTTCTCCACTAGCAGCAGGCCAATCTAACACGAGAGTAATGTCTTAGACCATTTGGCCAATGAAGTAGTTACTGGTCCTTTTTATTCTATACCTATCATCCTTACTTTATAAAAGAGAATGGTAGTACAGTTTCACGTCAACTTTGAATTCTAAAATACATTATAAACAATAATTAATATCTGGCTTATTGAAAAGTACATAATTCATTAATGAATTAAATCCCGTTTGATTTGGACTTGTTTTGTATAGTGATGACTGGTGTGGGAATGTCTCATGTATCAGCTGGAGCGAGTTAACAAATGGGATTGGCCTAACCAACTCTTGGCTCCACACCTCTATAGTTCAGTGCTCCGTCCAGAGATAGCCCTAGTAACAAAGGGCGAGATTTTATCGTTACAGCCTCTAAGTAGATTACAAATTATTCAATAATTAAGCCTTGGATTATAAATAGTCTTATAGTAAATTGGTCTTAAATAATTTAAAAGTTAGAACTCCTGTTACAAAAATTCAGAACTCCTTTTATAAAACGTAAAAACGCTGCGTTATTACAATTTTTAAGCTGTGTCAAAAATAGTTTATTTTAGCATATTTTGACAAATGATAAATAATAAAGTAATTAAAAAACAAAAAGTTAGAAACAATTGGACGCGAAATGCAGCTGGGACCCGCACCTGCGTTCGGAGGAGGGGAGGGCCAGGGGCGTCATGTTGAAGCTGGCTCCTCTTTTGCGCCCGGTCAGTCCGCTGGAGTACGGCCACAAGATCAGACTTTTTCTGCTCTGTGTGATGTCCATCCTTCTCTATTCCGCTCCCGTATTCTCCTATCTACCTAGATACAGATACAACCATCTCCGTACTGTATACCACCGGTTCCTTCGTCTTATCCTCGGGGCTCCGCCCCGCGTCCCAAACCGCGTTCTCCTGACCACGTCAGGCCTCCCATCCTTGGACAGCCGTATCCGTGGACTGGCGGAGAGATTTTTCACCCGAGCACAGGCCAGCTCCAACATGATCGTCAGGGGCATCGGCGATTACGACGCTCCTGGCCATCCCTAGCGCCGAATCAGGGATGGCGTAGTGAATCCCTTCGTAGACGTCGGCAGGTGACCTCGGAGTCGAATCTGGGGAGTTGTGACCCCCCTTCTAGTCGTGTGAGACTGGGAGGGGTGGCCAGACAGCGGGGTATGCCGGCCGTATAGGCCGAGTTCAACAGTCAGTGCACGGGTCGCCCGGTAACGGAACGGGCACCCACAATGATGACGCCGACTAGGCGAAATGTGCCGCGCGGTGGGGCCACTATACCCCACCGCCATATGTGATTTGTGCCCTATTTGGGGGATGTGAATAACTTTTTTTGTTTTTTTCGACGGATTGATATATTAAAGAACCCTTATGGGTTGGAGAATATTATTATTATTTCATTTATGTATTTTTTGTAAAAATGTTTGTAAATAGCTATTAAGAAGAAAAATAAAACACTAAAGAAAGAAAAAGTCTAACTTGTACATCCTTCCCTTACAAAATAAAACAAGTCCCTTATTCCTGCGATGTATTTACGAGGCCCTATGGGCTACGTAAATTGGTCATACAAACCAGCAAATACATCGCTCTGAAACGGGCTCTTTATAAATCCGGCTAGAATTCAAAGCTTTACTACACGCCCCCAACAAACCAGACCCGTCTGACGCAATGATTATACTAAATATAAAGTAGGTATTCCTTTAGATATGCTTTACCTATTTTACAGTTTGTAGCTATTTTTTACACCTTAGACTTTATTAGCTCACTGCCTCTGTCATCAAATCTGCCAACCACGGTTTCGGTAACTTCTAATAGAGATAGAAGTCTGAAACTTTTTACATACTCCTAATTCGCGTGACAGTGCATATTATTAAAACTTGAGCTATATATAACGCTGGTTAAAATATTTGTATATACTTTACTCACTTCCTCTGTCATTAAAACTTTCGAAACCTTTTTTAGTCACTTAAAATATAGATAGACAGGTGAAACTTGGTACTTATTCCTAATTCGCGTGACAACGCGTTCTGTTAAAATTTGAAATAAATCTATAAAGCGGTGTGCTATCCAGCCAATTATTGCAGGTCATATAGAGACTTATCAGCTATCCTGTATTTATATCTGACATGGATTTTAGACTTTACCTTATTTATTAAACATAGCCTATGTAAGTTAACAAAACTAGAAAATTAAATTAAATATATAATAAAGAACAAGTTTTTTAAAAAAAAACCTTACGCCGATAAAATATAAGGTATGGCATCTACTCGTGCAACATAAATAAAGTACATGAGCATGAACTATATGAGCCCGACTGGAGGTGAGGCAGTTGAAGGAGTATTTCCTACACCTCAAATTGTATCGGCAAAAGTTATATTTTGAAAAACTTGTTTTTTATTTATTTTACTTAAAAAAAATTCTTCGGTTACATTACTATAATTATTGTGTGTGTAGGTCTAATACAAACAAAACACTAATATTAAAGCATTTGATGCAGAAAGATGTGAGTTATTTTTCTATTAGTTTATAGTTTGTTTAGTTTATCCCTTCCTCCTCTTTGTGATGTTTCATGCGCTTGCTTAGTTACTGGATCAGACAAACTGATTATTTTTACATGACGCAACCAGTAAAATGATGGCAATAAAACTAATATGAATAATAATAATCAATATAATAATAACAACGGAGTTTTTAATTTATAGTATTTGAACTATAGTAAACAAATAATTTGTAAAAAAAAATTTGCTTACAATATTATTTATTTTGCCTAAATGGTTTGTTTTCATGTAATTTTAAATACACCATCCCATGTGCACACGCCTAAAGCAGTGTTGGAAATTTAATTAACCATGAAGACTTAAATATTATTTTTAAAGTAGATATTTTTAAAACAATATTCTAGAACATTTAAATATAATAAAATTATAACGAAACACAATATTTTGAAACTGTCCAAATATTAACATAAGAGAGACAGGAAACTAGAATTATCAATATTTTACGAGAGCTTTCAAACCCCTACTTTATTTTAGCACCACTTCTTACTACACGTTTGGTGTGTACTCCTATGTACTAATTTCACTTATGGGTTAAGGATTAGTAAGGGTTAATTTAGATGTAATCTACCTGCATTTGCGTGCAGGGAGAGTGGGGAAAACATTTAAGAAAACTACCCTCATTGCATCCGACCGGGATTGAACCCCAATCTCCCCGTCTTTCGCAGTATAGTACAATACGAGAGTAGCGTGATAGACCACGTGGCCACCAAAGCAGGTTATCCCTACATTACTTTGAGCAGAACCTAGTAAGATATCGTATGGATGATGTTTTAAATTAAGGTGGTGGGGTGGAACAAAATTCAAGTTAGTATTATTGCAATTATTTTTATAACAGAAAACATAATAGCTAAAGTAAAAATAAAAATAAAAATATTGTTTTAGTAAATTCAGTCCACTTTTATTAGGAATGTCCCTTGAGAAAATACAAACTTTTTTTTTTGTTCGAAAATAAATAATATTTTACTATATTGTTAGTGTTATTTTATTGGTATTAATACAAAAGTGACGGCTTCGGGTAACATGACCTGACGTATGAATTCGTGAAAGTAGATAATACAGCAACCTTTCTACCTGGCCATATGACCTTCCTATAAAAATTGAACTGTACGTTTAGCTTAATTTTCTTCATAATGAACCCTTCCTTCACCTCTGACAAGACATCGTGTGAATGTGGGGAATGCCAGGCCTCCACCGTGGTTCGGATTCCACGTTAAACTGTAGGTCCTTCATTTCATCTCACAATCACCCTACCATTACACATTAGCGTAAGTGCGTACAACCCGAACGGGTAGTAAGACGCGGTGCTAATAATAATAATAATAATAATAATAATAATAATAATTCTTCATAATTCCGTCTCAACAGTTATTGAATATTTGGCACGGGCATCAGGAGTCATCCATAAGCCAATCAACACTTTTATCTTACCTTTTCTATCACCCACCATCCTCTCCATATAGCACCAAGTAGACAATTAGCCCTCCCCCTTTAAATCTGTGCTACCTAACTTATCACATCAAGAGTAAATGTCAGTATTTCATAGGGAAGCTTTGGTGACACTAAAAGAGGGATTCAGATTTAATACTACTCAAAAAACATTGTAAATCCTGAATATAAATGATGTCAGATAATTTTATAACAATATTATATTATTTTCAACATTATAATCTAAGTAGGGCAGGGTATAATATCTGTGCTATTGTAACACTGTGCTGTACCCACCCTCCCCCTATGTATCACATGTTGACATTGGAGGCCCCCTCGCATCCCCTAACTCACTCTCAACAGTGTTACATGGTTTAAGGATGCCCCCTCACGTAATTCAAGCAGGATTTTTTTCTCTCTTCAATTCAAATATTTCTGTTAAAATACCCCTCCCTATGCTTATAAGTTAAGACAAATATTCAAGAACTATTAATATTACTGTACATAGGCTATAAAGCTAAACTAAACGTATCTGTTGACGCAAAGTTTTATTTATTTAGTCATAAATATGTTTTTATATAAAACCAAAATGATTTCAAGTTTAATCAAAAGGTTATTGATGGCAGCAATATTAAGTTTACCCACATTAGGGTGGAGGGGATGAGAAAACTGGAATGATGAATAGCCTCTAGCCGAGATTCGAACCTTGGTCTTCCCACTAGAGTAAACACAATATATTGTGAACGAGAGGGCTTAGATTACACGAAACCAAGTTCTGGTTCTTTATAGATATTATTTGAATGCCTAAGTGCAGACGCAGTTGAGCAAACAATTTGTGTGTACATGGTTTTGACTTGGGAGGGTGATATTCAATACCAATCAGATGCAACGAGTAATAAGTTTATTGTCCTCTTGGAGTGGTTCTACTAGCCACTGTAGCTCTACAGTTATGGTTGGTATGTTTAGTTATAAATTTTAAAATATACATGTTTTAATCGTTTTAAATATGTATATTAGAGACTTAAATATGTTTACGATATGAACAGTTACTAGCAGTAAACAGTTTTAAAGAGCCCCAAATAAATCATTAAAATATTTTTTAAACGCAAATTATCTCCCAAACATATTTATCATATAGAAAGTTTGAACCATTTTTTTTTAAATATATCTTTTCCACCAACCCACTAATCTCCGTTAAATCATTTTTTTCACAAACCCAATGACTGGCTTTTCGTTTTGTTTAATAACCGACAGTAATCTATACTTGGTGAATTTTATTTGAAAAATATGTGTAAAACTGTTTTATTTTTATTTTAATATTTTTGTATATATATATAACACCATAAATATATGTTTAAACATTTTATACATGTTATTAATCAAAAAAGTTTATCGTGCTCTCTTTTTAATATACATATTTTTGCCAATGTTATTTATTTTATTTTTTTGTCAATTATTTTGTATTTATTTTTCTCTAAAATTCATACTAAAGCGAAGCTATTAATTTATTTGCGTGTAGTGCAAAGCAACAACAAAATGGCAAAATGTTCGTAAGTAGAAGGACCATTGTGATGCCCCATTTGACAGGTTGAACAGAAACGCGGCCCAGACAGCCACGCCCAGAGTGAGGTGTAGCGGTAGAAACATGAAGCATCTCTCTCGTCCGTCAGTGAGCTCTGGCGGACCAAACAACAACTACACGGGCTAGCAGTAGAACCGCTACACACCCCTTTCACTCCACACCACTCGCATGGGAACACCTTGCGAGATTTACAGGTCTACCAGGATCCACCCCTTCGTGGTTTCATTACTCATTACCCATTTACCCCCTGAAGCCATGGCAGTGTAGCCGAGGATAGTGGCCGGCTACACAGCAACAACATGGATCATGCCGAACCGGCAAGGTTTGGTAAGAGGTCAGGACGTGTGTGCCGACTGTCTGCAGTAGGGATGTTTATCCCAATTACAGTTCAATTTACATAGAAAGGCAGCTAGAAAAGCTACTTGATATACGTCAAGACATGTTATCTGCAGTTGTAACGTTTGATAAATATCAATACTTATAATAAATTAATAATTAATAATTTATAGAACATTAATACTAAAATTGTATTAATGTTTACCACCAAAAGAAAGATGTATAGGTCTATTAAATTCCTTTCTGACAAAGTATTGTTGTACAAATAAATGTACATTCTGTGATTTTAAAATAAATTCTACCTTCATCCTGAATGTGTTTGTTGGATAGTTTAAGAAAATACTTATACTAACAATAGATGCGTCAGACTAAAGAAAATAAAGAGAAAGGGTAACCAGCAATATACCTTTGGGAGATAATTGCTCTAGGGTTCAATTACAAATGAGGTCAAAATAAAATCGCTTTTTAAAGAGGTGATTTTCTATCTGTGACGTAGATTAACCATATTGGGATGGATCATTGTCTTACTATTAAGGAACTATGTCGTTTGATTCAAGAGCGCCCAACTTGTTTGCTTAGGCTTGTTCGACGGTGACGGAGAGGTCGGAATTTGATTCTTAGTTGGGTGTATTGGCTGCAGATGAGTTGCCGCCACACGAGTTGTTTATCTCTAGAGAGAAAGTTGAATTGCGGCCCCACATTTGAAGAGCCACCTACGAATATTGCGGTCCAGGCTGTTGACCTAACCTGACCTAACAAACCTTCAAATTTTTGCTAAAACCATTGAACGACAAGAACTGAGGACATTTGGATATTACGGGGGGTGTCGTCATGAGACGATGATAGTTTTTATCTGAAATTTAAGACATCATGTTAGAAATCACACTGCTAATTGGATGGACGCAGCTCATAACTCTCTCTCAAGTGAGTAGGCCACAATTCGTACGTGTCTCTCAAAAAACCGGGCCGCAACTCTTAAACGATTTAAAGATTAGGCCGCAACTCACCTACACAGGCTTTATTGAAGGTGGTTCTATCCTAACGGTTTTCTACTTTCCAACCACGCAAGAGCGAGTGCACAACCCCTAAAAGGAGGGAGGAAAGACCTGTTTAAATTCCACAATGCCCATCACAAATATTCAAGAACTTTTGAGATGTCCAAAACTAAACAAAATGTATATACTAAAGCAATATTATATTTTGCTCACCAAAATAAATTTTTGGAATAAAAACTGTAGAAATGGGGCCTTGACTCAATTTTCTTTACACCCCACCTTAAGAAAAACTAATAGAAACCAACGTTGTGAAAAATACTTCAGTGTCATTTCCCATGAACACGCTTTGGTTGTCACGTGACCTGAGGTGTCAATCTCCCCAAAGATTGGATTTCCATTGATGAGAAGTTCAAGGTTCGAATCTCAACCGGGTGCATCGTGGGATAGCTAGCTAGACACATATAATTTATCACTGTGTTTTACCCACCAAATCTCCCCACTTACCACCTTTGTCATCTTTACCCTCGGATTTAATCCATTTATGACAGCTGTTTCATTATAAAGAAAACATTCGCGTTAGTGTATGCCTCATGCTAAATCACTGTCTAAATTAGGGTTTTAATATTTTTTGGGGCACAGCGTCTTACTACTCTTCCGGGCTAGCCGAATATTCACACTAATAGGGTGTGGATGAGTAAGGTAAAATTTAGAATAAATATACTCACATTTACATGGATAACGCATACAAAATGATTTATGAAAGAATTACCATGGTTGGTATTTGAACTCCAACTTCCCAGTCGCTGATAAACCAGACCAGACAAAGTTGACGCCTCAGCCCATTTGAATATCTAAGGGGGATTTTTTCATATGTAAACACTAATTACAAACCATAGTTAGCTAACAATATAAGAATGTTTAATTTGCTAATAAAAGTAATTTCATAATGACGGAGGGGTTTTATTGAAAGGGGTTTTAATTAATTTTAAAATGTGGAAGTACAAACATGTGTGCCGTCTGGAACGTAAACAAAGAATTCGATTTATATTCCAGTCTGGAGCACCAAATTAGTTGGATCCCCTTACTAAATAAAATAAAACTGTCCCTAGCACGCATCGGTGGTAGAGTATTATTTTACCTTTTTGGGCCCCAATCGACCTACACATTTATCAAAGGTCCCACGATCAGCTATAATTTCTCCATTCTCCTTTTTTATTACATTTGTTTGTACATATTATATTTATTCTTTAAAATCAGCCTGCGTCAAATATTTATGTTCCCATCCTTCTATTTTTTTAAATACATAATAAATAAAATGTACATGTTTATATTAAACTATTTAACTTTCTCTTGTCATTGGTCTACAGATTATGGCTGTTTAAGTTTACTTTGGTCATACTCAAATGTTATTAGAAAATACTTTATATCATTACAAGTTTATAAGGCTCAAAAAGACTTTTAATGACGATGTATTTTTCTCACCCATGTTATATATCTACACTAATGGTGATATTATTCTTGTAAATTTTACCTAGCTCATCCCTACCCCGTTTGTGTTAAATGTGCGGACAGCTCAGAGGGTACACACAACAAAACTGTCCTAGGACCGACGCTAATTCCGATGATAAATAGTTACGCCTCATGTTATACATATTGAACAGAGGGGAGAAGGGGATACCACCCCCCTCCTCACCCAATATAAAAGTTTCAATACAAGACGATGATAGGATCAGGCTTGTCACTTAAGAGAAACTTTACTGGGCCGTCTCTTCCCTCCCTGGTTCTGGTGGGAGCTTATCAAGTCGCTAGCACTCATATTGCCGACACCGGTGATGGATGAACCTCACTCAGTGTCTGGTTCGGGAGGATGTTACTCCTCAATATACAACCCCTTCGCAACCCCCAGCCCCACGAAAGAAAAAAAAATCACTCTGACGAGATTTATTGATGTCAACAACGGAGGCCACTCGCACCAAAGTCACACCGATTGAGAAGAGCGTCTATGTTAGGTGAACATTTGAATCATCTCTTGTAGTATTTTTAATGTTTCATACGTACGAAGCCTGACTACATTATTTTGTAGGCCTAGTGATAAAAATATTTGTTTCAATATTTGGAATATATATTGCGTTTTGTGCCTCCTCAACACCTTAAGAAATGAGTTGTATTTTTTGAATGCCTTTTGTATCTTTGTCTGTGTCTACCTGAATGTCTGTAGTTAATTCTAGAGCGTAACAATTGACCTTATTAGGGTAGAATTCTATGACAAAGAATATTTTTATCATTTATCAGTGAATTAAGAATATAAACGGAGAAACGTAAAACTTAAGACCAACTTTACACAAATCTATAAGAAAAAAAATCGAAAATTGTTAGAATAGTCATGATCAGATATCGTTCAATTATGGCTGGATTATTTAATAAATAATTCATGGACAACATTAACCCATGTGCAGTATGTTGGCATTCATGTTATTTTTAAATGAGAAAATATTTAATGCTCAAATTTAGTTCTGAAAAGGTCAAGCAAATAGAGTCGTATTTAAAAGTATATTCATAATATAAGGATTTATATTATCTATTAAAGTGAACGTGTAAAATAAATTTCTTAAAGCATCAACATAAAATAATAAACAAATAATATAAATAAAAGGAAAAACTGTGTGAAATTATTTAACTTTTTTTTCATGCTTCATGTCTTAATATATTTTCGGGATATTATATGGTATGAATGTGGAAGATATAATGCATATGAAGTGTATCCGCATTTGTACGAAAGTAGAGTGTGACACAATTTAGGAAAATATACCACAGCATACCAATAAGGTATTCGAGCCCCGACCTTTCCGTCACAGGAAAACCAGACAAGACGAGACTGACTCTTGAGTCTATGTTCCTTCTGATGTGGGTGGTTGCAGAGTTCAAACTAGAGTGGGTCTAGAATAGGACTAGCCCACAATTTGCCTGTGAGTGATTAAAATATAATTTGCTTTGTGTGTTCGGCAAACATTAATTAAAACAAATGAAATATTTACAAAAAATTAAGACTAGAGAGTCAGTCCTATTTAAACTTCCATCTTAACTTCACCACCCAACCACCTCCCTTTTTGATGAATGATCGTCATGCATGGTCAGGAATGTTCGTTAAAGTAAATTCTCACGTAAAAGAACACGGTGTGAAAACAAGTTGAATTTGTAGGGTTTTTTTTGTTCCTTTTCCCTCTTTGCACCAGACATTATCTCCTTCCTTTTTCTTCTTGGCACATAATGTATGCACACTGCTTAAAAGAAACAAATGAGCGTGGAGTCGTACAGTAAAAGCGTGATAAACTAAGATGGATGACGTTGGTTCGCTTCGCTGCGGAAAGTGATATCAATCCGCGTCGTCTAAGGAGGGTCTTGCTTCCTCGCTAACTATGCTTACAGAAGCGGTGATGTGTAATATATGCTTTCTTTTTACTTTAACTAGAAACATTTCTCATGTGTTAAATATTATGTTTCAATAAGACAAAAACATTTTGAAAACAACTACAAAGTTGTTGTTTTTTTACATATAAGTAATCTATAATGCAAAACCTACTCAATGATTCACTCACCACCGTATTTCCCCAACCCCTTGGCGCGGAAACCTGAAATTATGCGTGAAGGTTCCTTTTAGGCCTTAGGCAAAATATAAGACAAGGTTTTGCGAAATTCGATCTTCAAGAGGTGAAAATTCACTTAAGTACCTTTTTAACTAGCAGACATAGAGCCTTGAAAGTTAAAATCAACAATAAATAACCAAATAAATCTTAAAATTTGAAATTTAAAAGAGTTAGTCGGAAAAAAGGGGTAGGGGATTCCAAACTTCAAAAACCAATAGTAAACAGCTACTTACTGTTGTGTAAGTGGTATAAAACGGAAATTCATTAAAAATTAGACAGGATTTGTTTAAATGGAAAAGGTTTGAGGGAGGGGGGTACAGTTTCAAAAACTAATAGAAACAACTACTTTTCTGTGTAGGAGACGCAAAATAATTGTCAAAAATATACTATTTAGAAAGAGGGCTGGTGAAATGGTGGATTGCGAAATTCTTAAAGTCAAATAATAAATTAATTTTCAGTGCGGTGGAAGATTGAAATTTGTCAGCTGGGTATAAGAGCCACCCCAAACAACTATTACGGTAAGATCTTTACATTTTAAAATGAAAAAGCAGTAAAATGGGAAGAGAGGTATTCTCAAGATTCCTAAAACTAATACAAAAAACACTTTTTGGTGTGATATAAAATGTAAGTTTGACATGTAGTTCATTAGACCTTCCCAGAAAGTCAAACTACTTCTGAACGTATCGACTTTTATAATTGAGGGAACAGGAAATGAACGACCTCGAAATTTATACAACTAATATAGAACACAATTTTTCGGTGTGGTTTAAAATTGTAATTTGGTAAGCATGTATATAAACCATATAAGATAATTAAATAAATCTTAAAATTGTAAAAATTGAAATGTAGGAACAGAGAAAGTGGATAAAATACATGGTGATCTTCTCAGGACTGAACACTTATTATGTAGACTATAAGATAAGGGTGAAACGTAAACGGAACGCTTCTTTATTTCATGACGAAGGAGTTGACTTGGGAAATGTCTCATCGCCAGCTGGGTGCCGCATTGATGCACCATCTCTCTAGACATTAGTGGGGGAGTGTCTCTCGTCAGGCAGTGTAAGCAAGTTAGTGGAAGAAAGGTGGTGTACTCAATTGAAGCGTGTTTGTTCATTGCACCTCATTACTGGGTGGCCGGTTTCTTCAAACAATGTCAGAGGGACTCTCTGAATAAATATGGTGAGCGTCCACCGCACAACAGAGCCACTAACACCACCAAATAAACGATTGAAGTAAGATGGTGGGGATTGCGAGTCAATAGCAGTGTTTTTGCAGTTTTCATATCAAATAATATTTTTTTACAAAATACATAAATGAGTGATCCAATAGAAACATAGAGTTTAATTGTCACCTCAAAGTAATATCAATAGTTCTTAAATATTTGTAATGAATATTTTATCATTTGATGAAAAAAATATATAAACGAAGAGAAAAAGTAATCAAATTCTAGGACATCCTTGTTAAATATTCAACATATATTTATATCACCATGTGTAGAAAATTAAACTTTATGTTCATACTGCAGCAATCTTTTATTCATTTTGCTGGAAAAGCGTTCTTTTTATAAAAACTACAAAAACACCGACCTTAGCTCGCAATTCCTTCCATCCCACCTTTTAAGCCGGCAAACCCCAGACGAGAGGTCCACGCTATTGCCTCACTCCCCTTCTCCTCACTCCCCTGGGAGATATCGGCTACCCTCCTAAACTCTCCGCCCGCTTCCTTGGGGTCCCTGGCATTATTCCCGGATCAAAGAGAAATCAGGGGCAATCTGCACCCCGCGCCACCGCTAACCAAGAAGTGTGGCCGCCATTCCGCAAGGAAAGTGGCTCGTAACTCGAAGTTTATTTTAGCTCTCAGTGGAAACAAATATCACGGCGAGTTGGACCATCTTCACTTCTCTTCGCACTTCCCCGGGAGACGCCATGGGGGTTAACAGGGACAAATTAAGGCACATTGAGGCAACTTAGGCCATAGCTTAGGAATGCAAAATTTAAAAATAAGCTTTAGCAAGTTCTTTTTTAAACTGTGTTACAAACTTTGCTCCAAAATTTTACTATTCTTAGTTTCAAATCCTATTTATTCACAACGGTTGGGTAAAAATTCTAAATATTGAAGTCGAATATCAAGTCACGTTTCGCTTCGACTTCGACACCCACGGTAAATAACCGTACTATCTTTGAAACATGCTGAAGGAAGAAGAAGAAAACTTAGATATATACTAATAAAATATTAGAGTTATTTGACTAAATATGATATATTTCAATATATAATCGGTCCGAAGTGACAGTTGAATGTGTACAAGTTAGTAGTGACCCTGACCTAGACCTTATTAACTTTTAAGATTATCATAAAAACGATGTGCCGATAGTACACCCTGATCTAATAACCTTATCATTAGAAATAACATATTAAAATCCTTATTACTATCATCATTATTTGTATTCAAATATTATTCTGCCAAGATTTTCGAGAGTGTCGAACTTAGTTCAGGGCTACCACTACTTCCCTTCCTAACAATATAATTTAAGTGTGTTCCACCCGAAAGGCATGCGACAAGTACGGAGTAACTCTCTGGTATCTCAAATACGGCGCATCTCTGGTATTCAGGGATAATATCCGCCATGTATGTGTGTGCATTTCACGGAGATACGGATGAAACTATTAGGATAAACGGGTACAAATCTTAGTTGGCGCGGCACCGATAAGGAGCTCAGCCTCTATATGACGACTTAACCCAAAACAGCTCGGGTTACAGTGACATATATCCATGGAGCACGCTATAATACAAAGGAGACTCAACAAATCAGAAGCCCGCTCCCTTCTAAATTATTAAATTTAAAAGTCAACGATAAAAAGTTTATTTAATTATTTATTATTATGGTAATTTTAAAATACTCCCGCCTGCGATTTAAGGCTTCAGTATTGCAATAAACTGAACTGTCAGTGACGGAAGATTGATGTTCGAATCTTGACAACGTTTAATGGTATAGTTTTAACTTTTTATGCATCACTGTTGTTTTCCCCAAATCTCTCCTCCCCGCTATTACGTATGCACTTCTTAAAAATTACTTTTAGCACTAGACTTTTGTAAAGGTCATTAATAAACCTTACGGTTAAAAATTACAAACAAAATATTTGTCGTAGCCCGATAACCAAATGAATGCGAATGTTGGCTTACCACCAAAGTCTTATTAAAATTTGAAACTATTTTTAAACTTTACAAGATAGTAGATATTTATGTCCTGGTTTTATAAAAATCTGCAAGTGGCACGTAGCGATGTGAAAAAAATATCGATGCTTTACTAATATCGATATTTTCCTTTTGAAAATAGTATTTATTACTTGATAATTTTTCCAATACTTTTACTGATATTAGTATTCAAACTCCGGTATCGGATCGGTATCGGATCGGTATCGAAAGAAACAAAATTATTGTTATCTTCACTCATGCTGGGACTAAATGTTTACTATGGTGGCCTGTGGAGGAAGATATAATGACACGATTTCTCAATTCTCACTCATTTTCTGCATTACAAGAAAGAAGCGACTCTATCATTCAATCTCTTTTAGCTCGTCATAATTAATAGCTCTTCTTTCATCTTTGTTTATCTCTACCGCATAATGCTCGACGGGAAGAGTGACGACCAGTTTACTACCCTTTCCTTTATTAATTATCCCGGTCATCACAAACAAATCAAAATAAACTTTTGTACAGCTCAATGAACTCAGTTAACTCAAGGGTGCCCCAAACAAACGAATAAAAAAGTGTATGTGTGATTCGATTTAGATACTTACTGTTATAGATACTTTTATTTCAATATCACATTACTAGTGGCACGTTGGTTAGGCGATGGCCTGAAAGAGGTAAGGGACTGGATAGAGTGTGAGGAACACTGGTTTGAGTAAAAGTACCCATATAAGCGCAGAGAGGGATGATAAAATACCACGCAATGTACCCGGTAGAGATTTGAGTCCAATTCTCCGCAACAACGACAGCTAGGTGCAATTTTAATATAATGGTTTAGAGAGGGGGATTACAAGTACGTCTATGTCAGTGTAAAACCCTATTATTACACGTCAAAGAAGACACTGTGAAACCATCTCTTAATATAAATGGCTTTTGAGATATTTAACGTGCACTTTCTAAACATTAAGATTATATCACTATACGAATTACAAACCATAGAAGGATTATAGTGTGAAGAAACTGTTAGACTTTTTTTTGTGGTCAACCTCAATAGAATTTTACTTTATTAGTAATATTATTTTATAGGTATTGATTTTTCCTATGAAAAGTTACAGTAGCATATTTTATGACTTTACTTACAAATATCTCAAATTGTTTTAGCAACTTTTATATCTGTAAAAATAGTTTCTTCTTATATAAACTGAAATGTGGCTTATCCCAGGTCAGTCCGCCTAAACTACACACACACACACACCTCTAAATATGTACTATTTTGGTAACAGGATTAATTTCCCAGGGGTCAAACTAGGGTCCATTAGACTTGTAGTCGACTGACATAATCACTTAGCCACAAAGAAGGGTAGCTGCAATGTCAACTGGTTGATTAGTAATTGGTACATACATAGTTTTTAACGGTTTGTCTAATTAGCTTATCTTAATTTGACAGAGTTTTAAAGAGATACCCCCATTCGAAGTGCTACAATGATTCCTTAGAATTCCCTCCCATCATTCTGTCATTTTCTTTTGATAAGTACATTACTAGCCCTAGAACTTAAAACAAGAGAATAAATAGTTCGCTGTAATTTAATAATAAAAGGCGAGTGAAATGAGCTATAAGCCTGTGTTTCAAGAATCTCTCCTGGCTGCTCTAAGATGCTGGCATGGCGAAGGAGGTAAAAAGAGGCTGGGTTGGGGTAAAAGGGATAGAATAAGTGAAGTTGTGCCCTCAAGATGCTCTACTTCACTCAGCCCTTTCCCTACAAGACTAGAGAGCACCGCGGCAGTAAAGCAGAGCCACCTCTTAACACACAAAAAAAAACTTATCAACTAACTTGTAATGGCTTCACTTAACCGAGAAAGGTATCATGAACTCGAGTTGATACGGATTAAGCGGGATTCCTCCTTATGTCCCCATTGGTATCCGGAACCTTTCATATCATAGGAGCTTGGCGGGGATACTAGTTGGTAATTATAGCCAAAGTTTCACCTGCTTCAGTTTTCGAATATTTCAAAGCAGAGGTTTCCTACTGTTTGCAGGATTTGAAACCAATTTTGATCTCTTAGACCATCGCAGTCCCTGTATACCTAAAGGCGTTCAAATCCTAATTTTTAATACATTCTTTTCGTGGCGTTTTACTACCCGTATGAGCGATCAACTTTTTTTTTATCCCCGTCTCTTACTACCTGTTCAGGTTACACACATATATTACAATAATTAGAGTAATAGAGTAATTTATTATTATGATTGGAAGGAATGAGAAAGGAAACCTTTTATAGATAATCTACCCACATTTGCGTGGAAGGAGAGTGTGAAACAATTTAGAATTAGCCACCCTCAGTAGACTCGACCGGGATTTGAGACCCGATCTCCCCGTCTTCAACAGGACAGTCTAACACGAGAGTGACGCCTTAGACCATTCGGCCACTGAAGCGGAAGTCATTTAATTGCATTAATGGGATAATAATAGTTCTTAGGAAATGTACACTTATTTGCGTGTAAGAATAGAGGAAAACCGTTTAAGTACGATCCCCTCTAATAAAACCAGATGGAATTCGAATCCTGACCTTCCTTTAAAAAACGATAACCAAACCAAACTGACCTAGAATCATCGATTATTGTTTTAAAATGTATAAAGGAAGAGTGAATTTAGAAGGAGTGTACCCGCATTTGCATGGATATATTGGGTGAACCATTTAGGAAAAAACCACCCTTAGTACACCCGACCGGTATCGAACCACAATCTCCCTGTCATTGGTAGTCTAGTCTCTTGCAAGAATAGCGTTTCGGCCAGAGAAGCGAGTCACATTTAATTGGAGGAGGTGAAGAGGCCTAAGAACACGTGGCCAGTATTTGGACCCACATCTTCCCTGCTCATTGACAAACCAGAATACACTGCCGCCTTAGCTTATGTGCCAAGCGAGGTTCGTACTTTTTAAATGTAAGGCCTACATACGTATTAGTTAAGGATGCCCCCAGGACATTAAGTCATTACTACTGGCATTGAAAAAAGTCCTTTATTTTATACCTAAGAAATTGGACACTTTAATTCAATTGGCATTGCTTCTCCTTGTAAAGTTTAGGGTCATGGATTCGATTTTTAGCATAAATAAAAAAAATTATAGTTTAAATTGGGTTTTTGACTATTTTAGAAAACCGCCTCGATGGCGTAGTTAGCTAACGCGCTCGTTTCGTGTTGAGCTAGACTGCCAAGTACGGGGAGATCGAGGTTCGAATCTCAATCGGGTGAACTGGAGCTGATTTTTTCTAAATGGTTTTCCACTCCCCCTCCACGCAAATTCGGGTTCACTTTCTATATATTCAACCTTCCCCATTTCTAACCCATTAGAGCAATTAGTAATTAAGCGTATAACCCGAACGGGTAATAAGACGTGGTGCTAAGTATTATTACTATTATATTTTAAAATTAAGTTAATTTGTAAATCTTCACCTCTGACAAGACATCTTGTGAATGTGAGGAATGCCAGACCTCCACCGTGGTTCGGATTCCACGTTAAACTGTAGGTCCTCCATTTTATATCACAATCACCCTACCATTACACATTAGCGTAAGTGCGTATAACCCGAACGGGTAGTAAGACGTGGTGCTAATAATAATAATAATAATAATAATTTGTAAATCGTGTGTTGATATAATCTGTTAGCTCATTAATAATAATAATAATAGTAATAATTTTGAAAAAGTTAAAGTCTTGGTTAAGTGAACAACACGAATAATATGTTAATTTAACCAAAATAAAAGTTACCGTAATCATTTGTATGCATTGCTCCACACGTAGATTTTCAATTTTCTGAATAAAGCTATTATTCACTCTTTAATTAACGTTTCTTAGAGCGTCCCATTTGAGTAGATAATTGAAGGGGACGTATTTCCACTGTCCCTTCCACTAACAACGCCCGTGGCGAAAGCGAATATCTCAGACAAGGAAAGAGAAAGAGAGAAAGAGAACACTTTACCACAAATCTAATTTTACTGTGAATGTGATTTCTAAAAAAAAAAAGAGATCCCTTGACTCTACTACTCTAACAAGATTGTGAACTTAACATATTTTCTTATTCCAAGCCCATCCTAAACGTTCACCTTCAAAACTAGACCCGGTTGTTTTCACCCCCTCACGAAATGGTTTGGAGGATGACGCGGGAATGGTTCAATTTTGCGCGCAGTCGCGACTTTCTTGCATGTCGAATGGGGCCAAACTGGGGTATACGATTGACACCTCCAAGGATCGTGGGTCAGGTCACACATATGAACGCACACACACCTTTGCACTCCCAGCTCCTTCCAACACGCACACATATACATACATAAACCCTCCTCACATTCACACATTCAGGCATATTATGCGTCCATGGCTAGAAGAGACAACCTTATATTTCTTTCAAGTGTTCAGAACGCACTCCAGTCACCGCGAGTCAAATGTAGTCATTTTTTAAATTAATTTATTATTATTATTATTATTATTAACACCGCATCTTACTACTCGTTCGGGTTATAAGATCTTACGATAATGTGTAATGGTAGGGTGATTGTGAGATGAAATAGAGAACCTAAAGTTTAACGTGGGATCCGAACCACGGTGGAGGTCTGGAATTCCACACATTCATAAGTTGTGATTAATACACGTCTTGTCAGAGGTGACGGAAGGGATTTATCTGATTTCCAAACCCTTCCTTCACCTCTTAAAATACGTGTATTAATCACAAACATGTGAATGTGTGGAAAGTCAGGCCTCCATCGTGGTTCGGATCCCACGTTAAACTGTAAGCCCTTCATTTCATCTCACAATAATACTACCACTACACATTAGCGTAAGTGCGTATAAACCAAAGAGGTAGTAAGATGCGGTGCTAATAATAATAATAATTTCCAATTTCCTTTATTCTAGTGCTGGCCAACAGTCGTAGGACCTATAACAGACCAGCACTGAAATTACACAAGTACCATACAAATACATAATACTTACAAGAGAAAATAAGATAGACAAAAATGGCTAAATAATGTTATATAATGATTAATAGTTATCAAAAAGTAATTAATAATGATTATAATAAAAAATAGGGATAATAACAAAAAAACTAAATAGTGGTTAAAAGCAGTAACAATGCGCAAAAAATAATTCAGAATATTGTAAAATTTAGATATTATAAGCAGAACCTCTTAGTGATAAATTATTGATAAGGGATTTCCTTAAATAACTCTCTGAGTTTAGCTTTTCTTTTATGATAAAAGTCGAATTCAACAAATCTAGAATTGGCGCTATGGATACAACGACCTATGGGGCTTACCTTATAAGAGCTATTGAGAAAAAATAATTTAGGATTACGAGAAGCCCAAGAAGGGATAAGAATGCCTACATGATCAAGGACAAATCTGCAATAAATTTTGCTATTGAATATATTAAAAACAAAAATATAATAATATAATTAATTAATAATAATAATAATAATACAAAAGAGCCAGTTTCTAACAAAAACTCATACAAATTTACAACGTGAATATAATATATTAGCTAATGAGGATATAATATTTATATTTTTATATTGTCGTTTATTTTATTTTATTTATCTCCGTGTCTTACTACCCGTTCGGGTTATAAGCCTATGTACTAATTAAACTAATGGGTTAGGGATAAGTAAGGCTTAATTTAGAGGAAATACACCCACATTTGCGTGGAGGTAGGGTGGAAAAACATTTTGGAAAACCACCCTCAGTGCACCCAACTGGGATTTAACCTCAATCTCTACGTCTTTGCCAGTCTAGAATAACACGAGAGTAGCGCGTAAGACCACTCAGCCACCAAAGTGGGTTTTAATGTTTTTATGGTTAAGAACTTACTATATGTGTTTATTACGAATTGTATTATAATTATACTATGATTAATTTTATTTTAACTATACTGCCGATGACAGAACGATCAGGTTTTGAATCCCAGTAAGGTTTACTGAGGGTAGATTTCCAAAACGGTATTTCACTCTCCCTCCACGCAAATTCTGGTACAATTCTTCTAGATTCAACATTTCGCATCCTCAACTCAGTAGTTTAATCAGTACATATGCTTATAACCTGAACAGGTAGTAAGACGTGATGCTAGAAAATTCATATTTATATTTTTTTAAGCACAGTATTTATCGTTTCGTGGGATCTTTGTCTAAACAAGGTGTATCTAAAATTTATACCGTGATTTTCTTAAGAATGTAAGAATATAAAAATACATTGACAACATTTTACCGTATTACCTGTGTCAATTCATAAGTATTGATAATAAGTATCTATAAAAAGAAGCTGCAGATTACAAAACTATATGCATGGACGCGCGTAGCCTAAGTAGATTTAGTAGTAATAATAATATTTTTAATACTTAGCACTGCATCTTACTACCCGTTCGGGCTATACGCTTAAGTACTAATTAATCTATTGGTCTAACTGACTTAATATACAATATTGAATTGTTTATCGTTTCAAATGTTGTCCTAATTAACTCTCAAATTGAATAGTACTCATTTGTTTATGTTGTTCAAAACTTTTTTAGCAAAAATATTGTATTTTAATCTCCAAAGTTGCTAAACACCTGCGATACGATCAATTCTACTATATATATTTGTATCGTAATGTGAAATTTTAAACTAATTTATTCTATCAGCACACGACCTACAAACTCGCCCGATTTTAGAAACGGCACATCGACATCCCAAGACTGCCATGTCTTCATTGTTAAAAAAGAAAAATCTAACTTAATTATATTTGTTTAGCCATACCATAAATCTGAGTTCTAGGCCTTAAATTAAGATGTGAGTGTAGGTAACTTGAGTTAGGCGTAGTGTTGTTGTAGATTTTATGGAAAAACATTTTTTAGCCAAAATAAATCAAATACTGCTCCGATAAAAAAAGAGTTTAATTTTCTTCACAAGTTGGTATTAACCGTTTTTGAATACCTGCCATGATCATAGTGGCACTAGATGAGAAACTTTTTAAATGAAGAGGAAAAGTTGTCATTAAATTCTAGGAACACCCTTGAAAGATATTAAAGAACTGTTGCGGTCACCATGTGAATAAAATTAAATTTTATATTTATATTGGAGATTCATTTGATTACTTTTGACCAACAAAATGTTTTTATATAAAAACTGCAAAAATACTGCCCTTAGTTCGTGTTTCTAACAGCAATGACATAATAGCTAGAAGCCAACACGACTGTTCTGATCATGTTAGATTATATAAACGTAACATAAGAACACTCAGCAGTGACGCATGATTTTTTATAAATGTTTTAAAATGCAATATATTTTATGACATTATTCTTTATAGTTATCTGAAAATGTGGCCAAGTGGTTTAGTGCGTCAATCTGGTAATAGACTGGATTACTGGGCATGGTGAAGTTGAGGTTCAGATCTCAATCTGTTGCAAAGGAAATGGCTCTCCCCAAGTTATTTATTACTGTTTTTTTCCCCCACTCTCTCTCTCTCTCTCTCTCCATCCTCACAAAAATGCGACTGCACTTTCTCTAAGACAATCTTTCTCATCCTTACCACTTTATTAAAAAGTTTGTTTACCCCAATAGTGGGCAAATGGGCAGAGGTGTGAGTCTCATCTTGTTTGGTATTCCGGTGACACCTAGGTCGAGGTTCGATTCCTGGCTGGGTGTGGCTTACTGAGGTGTCTAAAAATAAAAATTCCCTTTCTTATGCACGAAAATGCAGCCACATTTACTCTAAATTCTACCATGCTAATCATAAACAGCATTATTGAAATCATGTGGATGACATCTGAATGAGTAGTAAGACGTAAGTAAAAAAAAGAGAGAGAGAATTAAATTAAGCCTTTAATAGCCCTTGTGTTGAACATAAAAATGCATAAAACAAGCGTAATCTGGGATTAAACACTATAGCTGTGGTAAACTACACACCAGCCAAACATTTACCACAAAAAACATGAATTAGTACAAAATAAAATATATGTAATAACAATAACAACATACATTCTTATTAATGTGGTACGTTATGTTTTTTTCATGCATTTTGTTAGTTAAGAGCAAACTTTCACCTGATTATGAATTAACATACCATAAGGCAACAGGAAAATTAGATTGACATTTTTATCATAATTTAATATGGTGTTTAGCTTACAATACAAAATGGCCTCAACGAACATAATTAAAGTCAAATATCTACTATAAAATCATTATTAATTAAGTTTAAATTAGCGTCAAAACAACATTTCGGAACAAATATATTTACAGTGAAACCTGCCTTAAACGTAATCTCAAGGGTCCAGAATAATTTTCTGCTAAAGCTAGGGTTCCGTTTAGTGAGGGTGGGGATAAAAGTTAAACCAGGGACATGCATGTAATTGAGATAAGATAAAATATCATACCCATTTATTTATATACACAGTAATTTGTCTTCATTGAGTAACATTTACAGAAGGGGCTAACAATGGAATGTCAATAACGGTGGTGCTGTAACTTTAAAAACTGAATTCCAAAGGTGATTGGCAAGTCATTAAAACGAAAACTGGGAAGAACAGATATAACAATCAAGTAGTAATTACAACACAAAATTCTGCAAGCAAGGTAACAAACTAACTACGAAGGAGAAAGAAAATATACCTGACTTCACATTTCAAATTCAACTCCTCTTAAAATAACGAAGGAATTTGAGAAAACAAAATTCTGTAGAGTGTATGGGATACCTAAATTTTTTTTAAACGATGCATTTTGAAACATTGGAAATTTTCAGTAAAAAAAAAAGTATTATTTTGATTTCCGTTTCCGCATTAGACAGTTTCCGTTAAGTTCAGGAAATTTAATATTTTTTTAAGCCCTAGATTCACGGGACCATAAAATATTTCCGACTAATAAAGAGTCATTTTAAGGCAGGTTTTACTCTATTTAAAAGCTTATTCAGGAACATAAATACACATAAAGAAGAAGAATCTTAAAAATAATTGAACAATTTGTTAAAAACCAGATAATTATTTTTTTTAAATATCATGGCAACCTTATAGTCCTCATCACTATTATAACTTGTATGGTTGTTGAAGGTATTGCTGCATTTACTCTATACAAAAGAACACATTTCTGGAGAGAGTATGCCACTTTTCTGAGAGTAACATTTTGCTGAGAGACAATCTGTTTTACAAGAACATTTAAGAATACTGGTTGGTGATTGCTTCCAGCGCTGGCGGGTTTTAGCTTCTCCCTGGAAGAAGTGTGATGTCGTTAGTTCTGTACCATCCAAATTGTATAGGGTCTGGGAGACCCTGGGGGTTGTTAAACGCTTTAATCCAGATCTTAGTAATATAATGTGCACTGTGAAAATATAATAGAAAACCCGTGGTTGGCGATTTGATTACAGGTACCAACGAAGGATTTACATTTATATGAGTATTTTTTATTTGTAAAGCTGACACGCAAACTCCTTTAGTCCGCTATTGTTTTTTCAATTGGCATATCGGGTTTTCCAAGGCATGTACAAACCTGAATCATTTTAGCATGATTTCGTTCTTTTTTAGTTCTCATTTGTTGTTCCAAACTGCCCCGCAAATATCTGTCAAGTGCCAGCCTAATTTCCCCATAAGATTTGGAGATATTGGCAGGTCTTCCAAGAAAACTTTTACGAAGTCTTTACATATACTAATTTTAATAGTTTTGATTTTTGAATTAACCTATTTCATCTAATATTACAACTCCTTCAATTTTACCATTAGATTACACATAAAAGTGTGTTTCATCCATTGTATGTGGTGTGCACAGAGCTTCTATCTGGCTAAGAACCTTAACCTCATCATGTCAATAAAAGTGTTAAATCTTCAGCAAATGAAGACTATAGAATGATCATATGATAAATTCAGTTTGTTAACTTCTCGTTATGATAACAAACAGCTGCTAGTTTTCTTTATTCTTAAATAGTGACTAGCTTGTTAGTAAAAACTTTACTTTCATGTTTGTATTCTTGAGTTTAACAATATTTCTTTCTTCAGAGGGTCCAAGATACCCTTCTTAAATTTTCAAACATAGCTTGACCACCTTTGTCTCTTTCCATAATGCCAATCGTGTATTTTTCACTCAAAACAGCTTTTGTTTAACAAGTTATATAAATCTATATTTCCAGACATAAAAAGGATGTCATGGTGAAAAAAAAGTTTTTTGGTAGTTCTGAATTTTGCATGACTCTGTTTAGCTAGCTTGCTCCATGAAGTAACTATTATTAATGCTATATTCATCTTCAAAAGCACTCACAAACTTTGACAGTTCAGGTACCACTAAAAAATACTCTTTCCAGAGCTGCTTGATTCTGTGTAAGGCCAACTATTACACAAAGAACTTTCATTTTCTTTTGTTATGTCCATGTTATGGAGCTAGTAATGTAAAGCCAACTTCTCCTTTACTGACATGGAAGTTACCATTTGAGAGCTCATGTCATAAGTAAGGTGTGTAGTGTTCAATATCTTGCAAGGTAGAAATATATAATGGAATAAACCGAGTGTAGTTAATTCAGTGATGGGAAAATATTATTTTATTAGTGATTCTAAAGATGTCATATGTAATGAAAAATCCCCTAACCTAGTTTCTCGAATTAACTGTAATATTTTTTCAAACTGCTTAAGGTAAGACATAATAACGTGATGTAAAAACAAAGACTTTAAATCAGATTTAACGTGTAATAATCTCACTTCTGACAAAGCCCACCTATACGGGGGAAGGGGAGCAAAATCCCCAGAGCCCATGCACCAGTGGGGCCCGGCTCGGCTTCGAGGCTTTTCCTTCTCATTATGGACGAAAATATAAACGTTTTAGCGAACCGGAAGAAAAGTGTAATATAATATGAAATTTTAATTAAGTAGGCCTACACTAATTACCACTATTTAAACTTGAGTAGATGAGTCATAAACAAGATTAAAGGTTACGCCATTAAGGTCATTGAAATGTTGCAGATTAGTGTATGTGTGTGTGTGTGTTCATTGTATGTCTAAAATATTATCTTGCATAATTGGATGGTAGCTAAGTTGTCTTAGGAGAAACTTCTGGAATAATTTTCTTAAAATCGTTGTTAAAAATATGTATCTACTAGTTTGTATATTTACGTAACAATACACAGTAAGCTCTGAAAAGTCATCAGTTTTTGAGGTTCCTTTTTTTATGATTGTGAGGGGTCTGTAAAGTTGCGCATGGCTCAACAAAATTATTTGTCCCAGTCCCTTAGTGGCGCTCGACGGCACTGCTTCTGAATTCAGGAAGTAATGACCTGTATTATTATTATTATTATTATTATTATTATTATTATTAGCACTGCGTCTTACTACCCGTTCGGGTTATACGCACTTACGCTAATGTGTAATGGTAGGGTGATTGTGAGAAGAAAATGGAGGACCTACAGTTTAACGTGGAATCCAAACCCCGGTGGAGGCCTGGCATTCCCCACATTCACAAGATGTCTTGTCAGAGGTGAAGGAAGGGTTTGGTAATCAGATAAATCTGTGCTGGGACCAGGGATTGAACCCCGGCCGCCAGCACAGAAGTCTGTCACCTTACCCCTAGACCGCCAGGTCACCCAAAAACATCAATCAAAAGCCATTTGTGCCCCACCACAAACACACATGTTAACTAGCATAGTGGTTCACACGGATATATCGCTGCCTTCAACTAATCTAGCAACTAACGTGCAGAAGTGCTGATAGCAGCGGATATGGCGCCTGTTTCAGAATATTTCTTGCAGTCAACCGAAGACAGGATTCTCTTACAATAGATACACATCAAGCTAGACATAATGTAATTAAGTTTAGAGCATCGCATTGATGTATTTTATTAAAATTTCCTACAAATATCATACATTTAATAAAAATCGCCAGGGTTTGTAATTTGTCTAGAGCTCCTAAGGTAGATGCACTAAGGTGTTTTCTTTAATCTATTGAAGAGTTGACATCTTCAAAGTAGGATTGTTTCAATGAAGACCACTTTTATATGTCATCTTTAACTTATAGTTAATTCACTATAAGCTGATGAAAGTGCAACTGGTACGGTGCTAATAAGGTTACAATGTGGGCTTCAGGTGATTTGTACAGATGTCTTCCAATGAAAAATTTTCTAAATGTTGTAAGTGCATGGATACCAGCCTCTACACTAATTTGATTAATTCCACTCACTTGGATATATTTCACTAGTGTACGTAGGGCACAAAATTTCACATGACGTTCTCTACAACAAAATAAAAACTGCTATCTAATATTCTCTTTTGAAACCCCAAGTTGCATTGCCATGGCGTAAAAATGTAGGCCAAAGCTTAAGCATATTAGCTTTTCTGACCCTAATATATTTTTTGTGATTGCTCGAGCTTTCATCAATCTAGTGTATAAAACATCGTATATATTTGGTGGCAATATAATTATTGGAGGAACTATTGCCACATTTGTTAAAGATGGTTAAGGTGTCAACAGAATTAAATGTACCTCACGTTCCAGGAGCTTTTTTTTTGAACGCATCTTCATCGCCAGGAAATTGCATACAACCGATCAACCATACCAGATCTGTTTTCACACTAGAATCTAATACAGTAGAATTTTATTTTAAACTCAGGTGGGAAACAGCCTTTCTTCGGTGAAGGTGGTCCACAAATTAATATATACAATCCATTTTAATTTTCTTTCCTTTCAGGTAGTGTATTTAGAATTACTTTAAATGTAATTTCAGAATGAGTGGAATCGTCCTTCTTTTTTTTTTACATAAGTACTGTACCATTCAGTGTCGTCTCCAAAAAATAGGCGTTGTCTAAGGTTAAACCTACAAAGTTTACTAATTAACGATTATGGTAGGGCATTTGCTTTTTACAAAAATAGCTTCTGTAATATAGTATTTTAATTTAATTTAGTAATATATGAACAATTAAAATATAATAGAAAGGAAAACAAATTAAAGACAAAAAACTTAATATGGATTTTAAAGGTAAATTTAAATGTCGTAGAATTCACAAATGATGTTATATGGCTGCCATTTTTAAATGTAGGCTAGCAGCCATAATAGATTTATGTAAAGATTACAGCTTTTTTTTTCTGCATTAACAATACCGTATCAACTTATAAGAGCACACCATTGGCCTACTATTATCATTTTTACTTAAATAATTTATTTCACACAAAACATAGGTCACAAAGTTAAATTTTAAAAAATAGACTTCAACCCACGTCATTTTTCCTTCCATCATAAAAAAATATTTTTAGCGAGGCAAATAAGACTATTTATCTTAACACACCGTTCAGAGTAAAGAGACTATTTTTTTGGAAAACGGGGCAGAAGGATAGGGGGTTTGCACGGCTTTATTGGCTAGTCGAGATTCAACCCTTCAAACTTCACCACTGGAAGATTGAGTCGCAAGGAAATGAGCTCCATAATCTCCTTTTTTTTAAAAAAAGAGGGGCTTTCCTTCCACTTGAAGATAACATGAGCTAGATGCGATATTGGATTGACCTCCAAACTAAAACATGCGAGCTATTACCTCTTAAAAAGGGCTATGTAGCTTCCTAAACTATTGAACTATCCTTGGATTTTCTGAAATAGAAAGGGTTAGAAGCGTAAAGGCTATGAGTGTGAGGACTATAAAAAGTCAAAAAGGTTGGCTCAAAATATTAAACGCTCGGGAAGGAGCGATAATGGAAAATAACCTAAGATGAAAAAGATGATACAGTGTTTGAATATGATTTTTTGAAAGGAATTTTCTGAAAGATTAGCAACATATTTTTGTTTTATTACTGTTATTTAACGTAAGCTATATGAAAAAAATTATTCTATAAGCATACGACTTATAAACTAACTTATTCTATAACCAATCAAACATTCAGTCTCTTGTGAGTTCACCATTGTAAAAAAAAAATGCAAGCACGTCAAAAAAGGACTTTTTTCTATCGCCTTCTACGCTGTCCATGCTCTACTAATTAAATTACGCTAATAGTATAAGAATCAGAAGGGGGAAATTTAAAGGAAACACACACTTATTTGAGTGTGAAACCATTTAGTAAAAAACAGGTCCATCTCATACGGCCGGGATTCGAATCATGACAACCCTGTCACCAACAAACCAAACTAGATATACCTTACATTTAGTCCAAGTGCTCACAGATGCGTACATGTCGGGAATAGAACTCGGTACCTTTGGATCATTAGGTAAACGCACTACTTACAGTTAAGTTATCGATCATTGGGGGAGCGGACAGGGGTTCTAATCTCAGCCGGGTGAACTGGAAATGGAAATGGAAGACACATATATGTTTCTGTAATAATAATAATAATAATAATAATAATAATAATACTAATAATAATATTTAGCACCGCGTCTTACTACCTATTTGAGTTATACGCTTTAAGTACTAATTACGCTAATGGATTAGGAATTGGGAAGGTTGAATTAGAGGAAGTGAACCCGCATTTGCGTGGAGGACGAGTGGAAAACCATTTAGGAAAAACCACCCCCAGTTCACCCGAACGAGATTCGAACCTCGATCTCCCCGTCCTCACCAGTTGGGCTCAACACGACTAGCGCGTTAGCCAACTACGCCACCGAGGCGGGTTATGTTTCTGTAGTTTTTGTCTCAATCATTATATAGGCCTATAAACTAATTGAGCTACATTTTTTCTAGAATATACTTATGGTCCTGACCTCTCAAAATAATTGGTTAGCAAACTTTCCCGTGCGTGCTAACCGGATTTAATTACACAAATATGGTTGTTTTAACAAAGTAGGGATTTCGTAGAAATATAGTAAAAACATGTTTTGGAAAAAAACAAAACCTCATCACACTGTGTTGATATTATAAACCCGACCTTTCCATCCCCGGAAAACCAGAGGATATTATATTGACGTTTAGTCCATGTGCCCACTAATGCGGGTTGGTTTTCGTAGCCATTCAGCTACAGAGAGGGAGGAAACTTTCTTATTATACATTTACAAAGAAAATTAACTATATAAAATACACCCAAGTATTATGAGTTTTTATATAAAAACGTAATTGTGTAACTTAGACTTGGAAGTTGAACAGTTTCATTATTTTCAGCATTTACATCTCAAAGAATAAAATAATTGTGCTTTAATAACGTCATTGCAATAGTAATGACTAATGAAACAGTAGCCATGAAACAAAACTGTCTAAGTTTCAGTTTCATTTCTAATTTATTTTACGATTTCTTCTTCGTTGAGTTAATCTGTTTAGTTTCCTTCTTCTTGCAATTAGGTAGTTAACATATCTGACTGCCCTAAAGGTCACGTTAAACCACATTTGGGATAGTTCTATATTTGTTATGTGATCTCATTAAACTTGACAAACAAAAATTATTCGCTGGCTGTATTGCTACCTTAGAGGCTGTCAGTGATTTAAAACTGAGGCAACGGGAGGAGGGAAAATTAATTCTAAGGACCTACATCAGCATCTTCCTATTCAGAGGAAGGAAAATCACACTGTGAAAAACTCATCATGATGATTACAGCTGATTGAAATTCAGTCTCCTGAGTCAAGTCAGGAGAGATAACCACTCGCCTAGAACCTTTCAGCTTTAAATACAAATGTGACTCCTACAGACAAGCTCTTAAAACACATTTTTCACTTTAATAAAAAAAGAAGGGAAATAGTTTAATACTCACACAAATAATAAAACAATACAAGATATATTTGTGTTTTTTATTTGTGTTTTGAAATTGGTTGGTACTCTCTTGAAATATAAGAAAAGAGATCATAAATCCATGACAGGTGCTGATATAAGGTGCGGCTCAAATCCCAAATAACCCAATTACAGCTCGCCAGCACGTAACTTAAATAAGGGGAGATCGTAAATAAACTAGCTGCTAAACCTTGACATTCCCGTCTTCAAAACAGTTTAATAGGTACCGTCTTGCAGCTATGTCTATTGTAATAGTTGCTAGTTGAATGGGACTAATTGGTCGTAAATGTCTTCACAATACTAGCCATAAATAAGTTGGGATTTTTTATCGTTTGTCCAATTTATTTCTAATAGTGTTTTAGCAATAAGAATCAAACGAATACAAAAAAAACTTATTATAAGTTTAATGTTTATGTGACTTTATCATTCTTAGATATTTTATTCGTTATAGAACACATAATATACAGGTTAGGCCTCACGGGTGGTGTGTCTGACTATAAGCTGGTAAACAGGCAAACTCGGTAAGTTGCGTAAAAAAAGCTGGTTTTACCACTTTGGGTTTAGTGGTTCTATGTTCCATCTCTGCCTCTCACCTTACCTTAATCATCCTCCCTCCACCCACAAATACACACTTAATAGGTCAAGTTATTAAGGATGAGTTACTGCAGATTAGCATCTTAATCTGATTAAAAATTAATGTGAGATAGGTTTCGAAAAAAAATTGCATTGTTTGTGACTATAATAAGTAACTTAATTCTTTTTTTAATGCTAAGCTATTGAGCGTGTGTTAAGACTATAGCGGAAATGCTTTCATATTATCATAAAGAGACGATGTCAATTAAAACTACAGTGAAAATAATCTGCGCACCCCTCCCGCGCTAAGTACCCGGCCGAGATTGGATCAATTTAATGTCACAGGAGAGCCGAAATATTAATACCATGATACACCCGCAACCATGGGTATACGGATCAAGGCGTAGGTTTGGTCTTGTCTGATCTTCTGGTGACGCGAAGTTCAGTGTTCGAATCCTTGCTGGGCCTTGTGAGATTTTTTTTTTCCAATCAGTTTCTTATTCTATCTACACAAACACTACCTCTATATGTTACCTTTCTTTACCCTCCACCTCTCCCCTATTAGTGTAAATATGCTTATATGTTGGACGAGTAGAAAGATACAGAGAAAGGAGTTGTAAATACCGTTATAAGAGCCGAATAAAACAAAACACGAACGTGTTATAAATAATCAACTGTTTTTATTGCTCCACGCCTTGCCACTCATTCGAGTGGTAATTAAATTACACGATTGGAATAGATTAGGGTGGTAGAATTAAAAGCAAATGTTACTACATTTATGTAGAAGGAGGGTAGGAAACGATTTAGGAAAAAAATACCCACAGTACACCCGACTGGGATTCGAACTCATATCCCTCGTCACCAGTAAAACCAGTTGATTGCGAGAGTGATGCCTTAGACCCGTGACTAGCAATTCAGATTATTCTTATTTAACTCTATTTTTCGCCGCGTTTTACTAACTGTTCGGGTTATAAACATTTAAAATAATTAAAACGCAATATTTATTAATGTTCCCTTGTCCAAGGTCTATTTGTTTTGAGACTCAGTGTGTACCTAAAACCCAGTGAAAAGTGAGCAAGCAGTAGATGGTGAGTGCCATCAGATACCTCCCTCCTCCCTGGAGCCCTCAAAATACACCCCCCTCTCCTTCCAAATACCCCCCTCCCCTTTCACAACCAACCCTCACCTCACTTCTAAATCCAAAGGCAAATTGGATTTGTCTTGAGAGACGCAGCTTCTAGACCGCGCGAGCACACAGAATCCGGCAACAATGTAATCCCCTTACGTGGGAAGGAGTAGAGGAAACACTGCTTTTCTCGATTTCTTGAGTCTTGCAATGCATCTTGGGAATAACTTACGTCTCCTTCTCACTGAAAACCTAACAGTTATGTCGTTGGGAGGCGGTTTTAAGAGCCTCATCCTCTTTTCACAGCAGCGCCAGTGGGTCCGTCGCACGCATATTAAGTGCGGGAGAACGTAAAGCGTTTACTCATCCGCAATGGGCTCGGCGTATCTTTAATAGCATTACAATGCTCACACGTCACGAATCATGAGCCTGTCTTGGACCAAATTACAGGTAGGTAGTAAACCCATACATGTAACCGAATGCAAGGGCGTCTCGAGGGTAGAGATGTGGTAGGTGTCAAAATAAAAGTATCGATACTGTACTCAATAAATGTATCGGAAGAAAAATATCGATACCGTACTAGTATTTAAAGAAAAGTATCGATAACAGTAAGTATCAGTATCGAACTTTTAACCTGAAAAAAGTTTTTTTTAATCAAGTAATAATAATTTCAATTTTTACATCATAGTTGTATTTCCATATTTAGTTAAAAACAGAAATTTATCATGGTTTTTAATACTTTAAAACAGATTTTACAAGATGCTTTTTTGCTATCCAACTTCTTAAAAAAACTTCCATAGTTCACTTCTGGGAGGTGCCATTTATTAACCACTCTCTTCGTTTGTATACTCTATCAAGATAATTATCTATTGTCAAACAATAGAATAATGGACGCCCTTTTCTGCTTGGTCTTCTTGGGACACCATTGAGGTGACTGAGTTCATTAAGCTCTACAAAAGATTATTTTGTTTAGTTTTTGATGAGCGTGCTGATTGATAAAGGGAGGGGTAGTAGACTGGTCACCAATTGCAGTTTCATTTGTCCTTCCTGTTCCTCCGCAGTCCACCCTAGTGAACATTTAGTACCAACATGAGTGAAATTAACAAAAAAGTTGTTTCTTTCGATACAGATCCGATACCAGAATGTGAGTACTGATATCAGAAAAGGTATCGGATAAAAGGTATAGAGTAAAAAAATACTAGTACCGAAAGGGAAAATATCGGTATTGGTGAAGTATCGATACTTTTTTTAAATCCCTATTCGCGGGTTCCAAAAGTGTGTCTATATTACAGGAAATGGGTAAGAATAATCTTCTCTAAAACGTGTGGGCTGTAGGCGACTACACTATTAGCGTAAGAATGAGAAAAGTAGAATTTAGAGTAAATGTACAAAAATTTGCGTGGTGGAGAGAGTGAGAAACCATTTAGGAAAAGACACCCGGTCGGGATTCGAAATACAACCTCCTCATCACGGGAAGACCAGACTAGATGAGCTTGACCTTCACGCCGTGTGTCCACTGGTGCGGGTAATATAATAATAGTAACAATTTTGTAACATAATTTGTGGAAGTTTATCTAATATTTACAATCCTGAAGTGTTATTCTATTCTATTAGTAGCCTACGTTCGACACCAGTGGCGGCTCGTAGCTAAAATTAGTGGCGGTGCTGCTCAAAAAAAAGTTTAGCCTTTGTTTTAAAATCGTGTAAAAGGATGAAAAAAAACATGTATAAAAAGAAAATTTATTCAGGAACCTGATAAAATCTTAACAAAAATATCAAACCTTTTTAATTACTTTATATAAATTGTTACAGTTCAAGCTTGATTTATTCATTTAAAAATGAAATCCATTCTTCTTGTTTTAATTTGCGCAAAAATTTCATTAATTTCCTCCTTGATCTCTTGATGACAATTGAGGAAATTTTTCCCCATTGAAAGTAATGCAAGTACATTTACTTTAGTCTTTCTGTTCAATAAAAAAACGGGAAAAAAATTAATTTAATAGAATAGCTGGAAGCAGAATAATAATCTAATTCTACACTATTCTACACTTTATCACATTCAAGAATATAGTACACGGTTTTTAAACACAACACACACACTGAGTAAAAAAAATAATCTTTCCGCCATCATGCCAGAGCCGGCACTGCGAGAACAACAGCGCTCTCTCTACCTGGCAGTCCCACCTTCCTCCCCACCCCTTCCTATGTGTGCATGCGCACAACAGTCAAACACCACGTCGCTGGCACTGTGAAGCGCACAGTTCCATACAAAGATTGTTGTATCTTTTTCATAAACTGGGGGATGGCTACTGAAGTACCAACATTAAGCTTAAGGAATATCTATTGTACTACGAAAATAAAGAAAGAATTAAAGAAAAATGACTCATTATATTAAATGTTATCAATAAGATCAAGTGGAAATAAGGGGTGCTGCAGTTCCGCAGTTCTTATGCACAAGCCGCTACTGTTCGACACCAAAGTTGTTTCACAGTTAGACTTAGGGCCAGTTTCACAGTCAAATTTAGTACGCCTCAAGTGCGGCGCTACACTAAGTACATGACGACACCTATCTAAACCAGAATGGAATGGGCCAGTTTCCTATGCGAGAAGGGCCCATTCCATTCGAGTTTAGGTAGGTGTCGTCTTGTATTTAGTGTAGCACCACACTTGAGGCGTACTAAACTTGACTATGAAACTGGCCCTTAGTATGCCTCAAGGACGGTGCTATACTAAATACAAGACGACACCTACCTAGACCAGAATGGAATGGACCAATTTGACCGTTAGATTTAGTAGTTACTACGCCTCAAATGCTGTGCTACACTAAGAACAAGAAGGCACCTACCTATGGTATGATTTTAGTAGGAAGAACAGTGAAAGTTAGTTACTAAAGCTACTAAAACAATTTTAATATACTCATACATTAAGTCATGTTATCTTCAAATATCACGTTTGATAGATATCATCAATATCTATAGAATACCACAAATAATAATGTAAAATTTAATTAATGTTGTCCGAAAAAAAGTTTGAATTTTATCTATTATTCTTTGCGTATAAGTTCTTCAGCCGAACGGGTATTAATACGTGGTGGTAATAATAATCTACTGTTCTTACAACGAAAATCAAGGTATGGGCCAGAATGGAATGGGTCAGTTTAATCGTATATTAAATTGGCCCATTCCATTTTGGTATAGGTAGGTGTTGTCTTGTATTATTATTATTATTATTATTATTATTATTATTATTATTATTATACTATAAAGCCACATGGCTGACTCACTCACTGACATTAATGTTTACCCACTTTCAGGTGAGCTAGAAACTTGAAATTTGACAAACTTATAGCCTTTAGCTTATAGCCGAAGGGAAAATTCCAAAAAGTTTTCTAAAAAAATGTTTAACCCCCTAAAAAATGCAAAATGGCGAAGCAACCTTAAAGTCGGTTAGGACCTTTCTTTGGAGGTTTCTTGTGGCTAAACGGTAAGACTTATCAAAAAAACGTCCCCCAACGAGCAAATCGAGTAATGTATAGCGCCGCAGTTGAGGCGTGCTCAGTCTGACTATGAAATTGGACCTTAATCTAAATGGTAAAGAATGGAAGGATAACATAGAGGAAACACACACCTGCATTAACATGAAGAGAGGAGGGTAAAACCACCTGCCAGTGCTCACGGGTCAAGGTTCGAACACAAACCGGCTATCAATTAAATTGAGAAATTGTCGCCTCAGATAATGTGATCAACGGTATGGCTAACGACATCTCATGGCAGATCAATACCATTTTTTTTTTTCTTTATTAGAAACATTTTAAATCAATAAGTATAGCTATTAATTTTTTATTTAACAAAGAGTGAGGTTCTATTAATGTTATCGCGTTGCTGATTTAAATAGTTTAGTCAAGTTATATTACGTAGGCCTATATCCAGTGGCGGTGGAACGTTTTAGAGCCGCGGGAGGGGGTGGGGGGGACAAAAATTATTAAAAAACATTTTCGCCAATAACACTCCACTAGCCCTAAGCGCATAAATTTATTAGGGTATGATAAGAACCATTATATCATATCAGCCAAGTATTTACTCACACGCAGCGGTGGTCTAGGAGTAAAGTAGTTGGCTCACAATCCTTTAATAACTATTGACGGGGAGGTCGAGGTTCAACTCTAGGCCGGGTGAAATGAGGGTGGTTTTCCACAAGTTATTTATCACTGTCATTTTTCCATCTTCCGCCAAACCCCACCACGCAAATGCAGGTTAACTTCCTCCTAAATGCCTTCCTCATCTTTATCCCAATAGATTAAGCCGTTAATGTGCTAATAAACGTAACAATTCATTTAAAAAAAACTTAGGTCTGACAGAAAGTTATGTGGTTGAATATACAACAAATTACTTGAAGCGATCGACCAAGCCACTGTGTCCGTTAAATGTTTTTGTTGGTCTGTGTCTAACTAACATCAGGTAAATTGGATCAGTCTCAAGAACATTAACCCGTCTAGCAAGTAACAGACTAAGATAGGTGGACATACACGATTAAACATACGCGTGAATATATATATATATATAATATATTTAGCACGCGTCTTACTATCCGTTCGGGTTATTCGCTTTAAGTACTATTTACGCTATTGGATTAGGAATTGGGAAGGTTGAATTAGAGGAAGTGAACCTGCATTTGCGTGGAGTGAGAGTGGAAAACCATTTAGGAAAAACCACTCCCAGTTCAGCCGACCGAGATTCGAACCTTGATCTCCCCGTCCTCAGCAGTCGAGCTCAACACGACAAGCGCGTTAGACAACTACGCCACAGAGGCGGGTTACGCGTGAATAAAATTTGATAGACTTTACGGGTCAATGTAAGTTCAATCAAGCATAATATGGTAATAATAATAACACCTCAAGCAGAAACTCTTCTCACATACATACCTCGTATTTTTTCATTTGCTTTATGTTAAAAACCAAGTCACCCAACACTCAATCTCATCTAATAAAATGATACCACACTCGACGAGGTCTGTAACCAAATGCTTGGCGCATGCTCAATCACTGTGATTTTGGCGCGATAAAGTTTCGTTGTAGCGTTCTGCATGACACACGCACCAACAAGGGGTCAGTGCGTAATTTAAACAACAATGATTCAGCTATGGCTTCATTCAAATTGTCTTAGCTTTGGTATAAAAAAAGTAAAATATAAAATACTTTTTTGAATTTTCATAATTTATACAGGCCACACTGGGATCTGTATGGCACATGTCAGAAGTGGAGGGGCAAAACCTTGCTCCCCCCTCTTACTTCTATCAAGGGGGGAAATTCCCCCCATTCCACCGCCCCTGCCATATCCTTCACAAATTGCCATATCCTTCACAAATTACCAAATACTTGTTTGTTATGTTAAACATATGAAGAATAGGACGCAAGTATTACAATTTTAATTATATACATTTTAATAAACGTGTATATTAATATCCAATTTATTCAAATAATACATGTACCATTTTGAATCAAATCTACATATTGACAATATATTTATAACCAGATGTAAGGGCCTGGCGATTTACGGGTGGAATCAGTGAGAGGTCTTGTAAAAATATTCTGAAATAAAGTTTACAGTTTCTCCTTAGTGATAAATTTCGATATAAAACCAATTTCTACTAGATTTAACAGCATATACTGATAGCTAGAGATATTATATATATTTTTTAAATCATAAACCGGTATTCACGTGATTTAAGTATTTCGGTTCGTATTATGTGTAAAAGTAAAAACCATCTAAATATATATATATATATATCACCCTTACTTTTTCCTTGGTACGTATGTAAAATTCCATCTATCTAGATTTGTTTTCCCTCACCGGTTGTCACTTAATTAAAGGCGGCAGGTTTGCAGTGGTTAAAAAATACACTACCTAAAAAATGTCTACTAGTATACCTAAGAATTTATACCAAATTTACGAATTGTATGAACCTTTGTTTAGGAGCTATCCTTCCGATGATTATGGGTCAGGCTCGAAATTAGTGAAATAAACACATAATAAAGTTAGCCAAATAATGTAGGTATATTCTAAGTTCCCGATTCAATGTTATTTGTTTTTTAGCTACCCAAATTGATGGTCACGATGTCACGATGTCAAATGCGTAAGGCTACGGATAGGATTTATTTTTAAAAGATGGCTAAGGTGAACACCTCAAAGATATTTATTTCATTAATTCAGAATAATTAAAATTAAACTATATTCCCTTCTGTTAACACCTCCCTTCTACGTATCTGATCCCAAAGTCACGAAAACCCTAGTGTATCGGGCCCTTCAGTCAGTTTTCGATAGACCCATATGGAATATCTATCACATGGAACTCGAGTCCTTTTTTTTACATATAGAAAGGGACTTATCTGATATCTAAAAAGTTGATAGTTTTAATTTCACTTAATCATATGTCAAGTCACGTAATCTGCAGCTATAACTATCGTTAGATAGAAAAGATAGTTATCTGTCATAACCACAAAGCAATGTTTGAATGTTTGTTATGTTTTTTTGGATTTACATAAATCGAGTGGACACATGCGCTAAAATTGCTGGCTTAGCATGTATGAAGTAACGTACTAGAGATGTTACAGAAGAGTGCTGACAATTCATAACAATAATTGTAGTAGTTGGCCAGAAAAGGAGCCATTGTGGGGTATAAAATACCTCAAATTTTTGGCATCGGGGTTGCAACAATTCCATCTAAATCGCAGGCAGTCACGCTGTGTCCAGGACCCTTAATTTTGAAACTTGCGAAAATACTCGCTTGCGAGCTAACTCGCAAATCGCAGGCTGTATTGAAACAAAGCTAATTTTGAAAGGTTTCTGCTGTCTTGCGAGTCGGTATGGCGTTGTTTCGCTTGCGACTGAGTTTTCAATCCGACAACACTGTAAAACCATGACGTGCCAAAGGATTGAGGTGATGAGATGCCACAACACGCCATTGTACAAGATACGTAACTGAAAGTAAACACAATTATTGTATTGAGTGCATCATATACAACGATTTGTTTAGTTTCATTGGGAAACCATCTTTCAGTTGTATACATCTAAGCTTGTCGTCTCAAAATTTTCTCAAAGTTATATCACTAGAAGTAAAACCGTTAACAAATAAACTATTCACTTTAGCACACTTGGTATCGTGCTTGATGCAAATTAAGATTTTCGCGAGTTCAACCCCACCCTATTTGTAACCTTTTAATTTTTTGTCTGAATTTAAATCACGTTTTCGTAATTAGAATTCAGTAAAATATTATTTTATTTTCCGCAACTATTTTTAAAACATAAATATACCCTAAAAAATTTTACTATGCGAATAATAATTAACTTTCTTAGCCTTATTTTAAAATGTGTACTATTTTATGTCATAATCCCCATTTATTTAATTTTTAAATAATCACATACATACAAAATTTCAAAATTAATGTAGGCCTAGCGTTTTTGATTTAATACTTTTTAAAATTATTTTTAAGGACTATTATGTTAGTCTAGGTAGGCTCAAATACCTTGTATACTTCTATAAAATATATTCAAAACATATTATATGCTTACTAATACGATCATTTAAAATTAAAGTTTAAAGTCTGATAAGTAAAAAAATAAAAAAATAAGAGATGCGAGTATTTGAACACGGAAACTTTAGATCATGAGACGGTGACGTTATCGATTCAACCAAATTGACAGTTGAGCAATTCGAAAAAATTGGAATATATAATTATTTTTTCACACAAACAAATATTTTTATTTAAGGTTTGAATAAAGTGTACAAAGCAATCATATCCTTTACTTCTGTAAACCTATTTTGTAGAGTGGTAGGTTTATTTCAACAAAAGCATTTTCAGAAAGCTGCAACCGAAGAGGAGGATGGCATCCATTTTGTTATTTTACTGCCTATTCGATAGACAAGGCCTGTCTCGCACGGTGTAAGGCTGGCGAATAGAATCCGCTAGCTATTCGATCGTGTGACGTCTGTTTTCGCATCGCAGAAGTTTCAAAATCAGGGGTTTGCGAGATTGTGTGCGAAATGAGAGAAATACGCTAGCGAATCGCTACTCGCACGTTTCAAAATTAGAGTCCAGGCGCTGTTCCGTATCAGACGACATCTTCAGGTCATCAGTAGCACTTGTACTTAGAGGACAACCGTTGAGTCCAGGATCCCGAGAGAGAGTTCTGTAGAGGGCACGCGCGGTAACAGTCAACTTCATTGGGCTAAATATTCCCAAGTTAGGCCAGTTCATTCACGAGCGCGGGCATCCAGTCTCTTTATTTCTGTATTTATAGTCTAAGTCCGATATTACACATGCCGCTGTTCGACGGCCGCTGCTGCGTTAGGGCCAGCGGCCGTTGATTTTTCTCCTTGTTCCCACATACTGCGATACCGCAGTGTGTTAGGGTGGGAGTGACCTCCCCCTGACCTAGTATTGTCTTGACAACCAGTAATCTGTGTATTCCTGTGCTTTAGTTTTAACTGCAGCTATGAACGCGTATAGAAAACAATTAGTAGTAGAGTACATGGCACAGGCATCAGGTTTAGGGGAGAGTCGTGTAGTAACGGACACTTAAGGTTTTTAAATTTAATTTATAATTTCATTAAATGAAAATGAGACAAATGACA
>CABEEJ010000906.1:183555-200930 GCA_901482245.1 Timema douglasi | reverse complement strand
CCGCGTGGTCTAACGCACTACTCTTTGAAGTAGACCAGTCTGCGGATAACAGGAAGATCGAGGTTCGAATCTTGGTCAGGTGTACTCAGGGTGGTTTAAAAATGGTTTTATACCCTCAATCCATGCAAATGTGGTTATACTTCCTATAAATATAGTAATCATCCATAAAGCCATTAGCATAATTAGTACAAAAGCGTAAAACCTGAACGGGTAGTAAGACGCAGTGCTAATAATAATAATAATAATTTATGAAAATATATACAAAATAACAAATATGTGTCAAACTAACATATCTTTTAGCACTGCTTCTTACTGCAAATTCGAGTTATACACCTATATTAAATTACACTATTGGGCTAAGAATGTTTAATATTTAATTCAGAGGAAGTGTAACCTCATTTGCGTCGAGATGGAGTGAAAAATACATTTTGGAACAACCACCCTTATTACACCCGAGTCCTGATCTTCCCAATTATAGGCAGTCCAATCTATTACGAGAATCATGCCTTAGACCATGCGGCCACCGATGTGGGTAAACTAAGTATTAGTTTCTAAGCTAGATGATAAACCAATTCATTGTACTGATCCAATTACCAAAGTTCTTATAAATGTAGAAATGTTGATGCTTGTACTAATTAAAAATGAATTATTCACCAGTTGAACTACTTTTCATACTGCAAATTATAAATAGGCCTTTATATAAACTCCATTTCATCCAGAAAAGTGTCATTCTTACCTTGACAAACTACACTCTGATCCAATCTTAGTAATTACCCAATAGTGTGACCTCGAAAAGTATGCTTGCTACCTACCAGGATAATTAGATGATACAATACTTATTAAAACTGTATTTTTTTGGGTGTTGGTAGAGACCTAATTTTAGCAAATTATTGGCTATAAGCATAGGCATATTAATAGATTACAAGGATATAGACTATAGATCATACATATGCTACTGGAATAAATCTACCGTAAAGTCCCTAGCAAGATAATTCTGAATTTCTGAGTTATAGAGGCCTATATCGTAGACTACTACGTGTTGATATAAAATTTATAACATATACAAATTAAATATGTTTATTAAAAAGTATTTAGCTGCTAGGTATATGAGCGAACAATATACTTTTAAAGTAATAAGCTATTAATTGATACTCCTCTAGTATTATATCACTACACCTATTATTGTTATGAGAATTACATGATTTGTGCCAATACATACATTAACTGGTGTGCTGATATAACATCTAAATTTATTTTTTGTAATTTAGATCATTTTGATAGTAAAACTATACCGTTCGTGTTGAAAAGATTCACATAGCACTTGTGAACACGTAAACAGTGGAAAACCTATACGAGATAAAACCCTTACTTTGTATTGATTTGTGGAAGAGCGTGCACACACACACACACACACACACACATACACTAACACACACTTGTGCACACTAAACCAAAAAGGCTAAATTTGAACAAGAGGGAAGTGAGAATACGAAGTAAATAAAAACGATTCATGCACGAAACTTGAAGGAAAAGGCAGTTTGCGAGAAGGGCTGTCTACTAAAAGCTTACTAAGCTAAATATCTTTTACGTTAGTTGATATATTGTTTATTATTATTAATTTAATTAAGGCTGGCTTTTTTAGTCATGCATAGTTCATACCTAGTTGTGAATGGTAGTCATTTTCTAGTAAAAATACATACGTTTATTAATAAAACATAGCGATTATTGTCTTATTTTAGTTTTCTTTTATTAATTAAAGCTGTCCTAAACTCTTTGTTCAACCGTATGTCTTTAAAATTACTTATTTATATAGTTCTCTTGGAAAAATAAATTAATAAGTCTATACCTTTTGAAACACAAATTTAACCTAATTTAAGTCGTGCCTGTAGTTTAAATAAGATATCTTCCTTTCTTTGATTAGGGAATGCCAGGCCTCCACCGTGGTTCGGATTCCACGTTAAACTGTAGGTCCTCCGTTTCATCTCACAATCACCCTACCATTACACTCCATTACACATTAGCGTAAGTGCGTATAACCCGAACGGGTAGTAAGATGCGGTGCTAATAATAATAATAATAATAATAATAATTTCTTTGATTATAATTTTATTATTGTCATGAATATTAAGAAAGACATAATTTCCCATAACATATACAATAATTTATTATTTCCTCTTTTTTTAAATCAAGTTTACAATCATAATCGATTACGTCTAAAATATGTGTTAGTAACAAAAAAAGTATGGCCACCAATAGGCATTTAAGAAATTAACATAAAATATTAGCCGTCTACTGTGTGTATTGGGGTTCACTTGGATAGTTTTTCCTCACATTTTCACTGACTGATACGAATCAAGTCCATGAATAGTGCGCAAATAATTTAAGTACTTAATGAATCATGGTTCGATTATGAATGCGAACATTGAAAGTAATGTGTTTAAAAATTTGTGAGCATTTTGCTTTATGCACAATTCGCTATTAGTTATGCGTTATTTATGAATGTAAGCCCAGTCTGTATTAATATTAAGTATATATTTAATTTACGTTAATCTATAAATGTGTGGCTAAAGGGTGTCCCAATATTGACTTTATAGTTAAATATCACGTACCTTGTTGTAGTTCTTCCTGTAACAGATGTTGGAGATGTCCCTCGAGGGCCTGAAGACATGTATGGTGGACACACCTCTTCTTATGATACTATATCTTCTGGCCCGTGGGGGATATTTCCAACATCTGTTACAGGAAGAACTGCTACAAGGTAAGTTTTACTTTACTGCACAGTAACTTTTGGGATGTACTGTATAATGCCAAGGTTACCAATGTCATAAAAAAAGTGATTGAGGTGTTTATAAAAAGGTGTTGATTTTTCAAATTCTGCAGAATTCACAAGACGTTTGAAATAGCTACGGGCTTATTCTACAAATATTTGAATTAGCATGAATTAGACCAATAATAAGGTATACATATGATTTTTTGCCTGGCAAAGATGATGAGTAGTTATTACTTACTTAGTTTATGACATTAGGAACTCAAAGGTTCATTGCCACACTACAAAAGTACGCTACCTATCCGTATCTTGAACTAGTTCTACCCAGTCACACTCATTACACCCCAACTCTTTCAGGTCCATTCTAATGTTATCACCCGCCTCGGTGGCGTAGTTGGCTAACGCGCTAGTCGTGTTGATCTTGACTGCTGAGGACGGGGAGATAGAGGTTCGAAACTCGGTCGGGTGAACTGAGGGGTTTTTTTCCTAAATGGTTTTCCACTCTCCCTCCACGCAAATGCGGGTTCACTTCCTCTAATTCAACCTTCTCAATTCCTAATCCATTAGAGTAATTATTACTTAAAACGTATAACCCGAACGGGTAGTAAGACGCGGTGCTAATTATTATTATTATTATTATTTCAGGTCCATTCTAATGTTATCCCCTTACCTAAATATAGGTCTTCCCAATGGTTTCTTTCTACTGGGTTTGTCAGTCAGTACCTTGAACAAGGTTTTAGAGTCCTCCATTCACACTGCATATCATTCCCACCGTAGTCTACGAGACTTGATTACCCTAACAATATCTTGTGAGGAGTACATGGTATGTAACGCCTCATTATGGAACATTTAATGAATATCTTAACTCAATGAACATCAATATCAAGTTTATTATTATTATTATTATTAGCACCGCGTCTTACTACCAGTTTGGGTTATACGCACTTACGCTAATGTGTAATGGTAGGGTGATTNGGTTATACGCACTTACGCTAATGTGTAATGGTAGGGTGATTGTGAGATTAAATGGAGGACCTACAGTTTAACGTGGAATCCGAACCACGGTGGAGGCTTGGCATTCCTCACATTCACAAGATGTCTTGTCAGAGGTGAAGAAAGGGTTTGCCGGGACCGAGGATTGAACCCCGGCCGCCAGCATAGAAGTCTGATAAATATCAAGTTAAAACCAGCACACGCCATCAGGAAAAGTTTTTTTTCATCACTGCATCATACTACCCGTTCGGGTTGTTCTGTTTATACGCTTGCGTACTAAATATGCCAATGGTTTTAGGAACTAGGAAGGTTATATTTAGAGGAACTGTACCCTCATATGCGTGTAGGGAAAGAGGAAAGACATTTAATAAAAAAAACACCCTCAGTATACCTAACTGAGATTCAAAACTCGAACTCCCCATCATCGGCAGTCTAGTCTGCTGCGAGAGTAGTATCTTAGACTATGCGGCCACTGAAGCTGGTAAGGTTTATTTTTATTGTGCTAGCTGGAAAACTTAAATACTCGACACTTTCGTGGCCAATTCACCACTTGTGGTGATCGGCGACTAGGTTGCTCACGCCAGCGCTAGACTACCGAAAACAACCTTGAATGAAGTTATTATTATTATTATTATTGTTATTATTAGCACCGCGTCTTACTACCCGTTCGGCTTATACGCACTCACGCTAATGTGTAATGGTAGGGTGATTGTGAGATGAAATGAAGGACCTACAGTTTAACGTGGAATCCGAACTACGGTGGAGACCTGGCATTCCTCACATTCACAAGATGTCTTATCAGAGGTGAAGGAAGGGTTTGGTAATCAGATAAATCTTTGCCGGGACCGAAGATTGAACCCCGAACCCCCAGCACAGAAGTCTGACACCTTACCCCTAGACCACCAGGTCGCCTTGAATGAAGTCATTCGTACAGAATAGCGCGTCGTGTTCAGTCGTACGTCAGACGCGATTACCACCTTTAGCGAAATATTGGTCTGGCTCATTCACTATTGAATCATTTACATTTTATAGAAGAGAGGAACTGGGGGAGGTAGCCACTTATCCAATTAAACCAGTTAAACAATTATTTCATTTTAATATAATTCACTTTAATTTTTGTAACGTAATAAACATATCTAAAATTTATATTAACCAACCTTCCATTTTAGACTAACGTGATGCCCAAGTGTGTGTCATTACTTTCCAACTAACTTGACTAACTAAATAGTTTAAAGCTAACAAAACATTTCAAATACAAAAATAAAATTATTACTCCCACTTCCAATCAAACACATTATTTATTACTATATATAATATAAACATGTCAAGAGGTGTTAACAATTTTTAAAAAGTTTGAAACATAATTTTTGACACCCAAAGGTTTCACAATCTCAAAGACACTTAAATTAGTTTTCATACCTCTTAAATGAAATGTAACATTAACTATGAAACTGCCTACTTATTTGGCAGCATGGCTTATGGTAGTGGTTTTCAACCCGGGAAACACGATTAATATATACATTCATTTATTATTATTTAATATAATTTATTATTTACCCGCCTCGGTGGCATAGTTGTCGTGTTGAGCTCGACTGCTGAGGACGGGGAGATCGAGGGTCGAACCTCTGTCAGGTGAATTGGGGGTGGTTTTTCCTAAATGGTGTTGCACTCTCCCTCCACGCAAATGCGGATTCACTTCCTCTAATTCATACCTTCCCAATTCCTAATCCATTAGCGTAATTAGTACTTAAAGCGTATAACCCGAACGGGTAGTAAGGCGCGGTGCTAATATTATTTTATAATATATTATTTAGGAGTAATATATTTTATGTATCTTAGATGTATATTATTGAATACTAATATGTATATTTCAATATTCTCCAAGAAATTGAGGGGTACAAAGTAAAAAGAAAAATATACCTGTGGTAAGGGAACAATATAGGTTTAATGCCACTGGTCTAAGATATCACTCGCGTAATAGTCTGCACCGCCTATGATGAGAAGATTGGGGTTATATTCGCAGTCGGGTGTATTTAGGGTGGTTGGCCCTTAATGGATGTCTACTCTACCTCCAAGAAAATTCGGGTACACTTTCTTTAAAATAAACCTTTCTCATCTCTAATACGTTAGCGTATTTAGTAAACAACCTGAATGGGCAGTGAGACACACTGACAAAAATTAAATAAAAATATTGGATAATGTGTTTTTAAAAAGTTTTTTTTATCCTGAATATTTTTCTAGTTCACTTTCAAGCGGTGACATGCACCATGATAAAATCATTATTTAAAAAATAAGAACTAAGCGGCCAAAGATTATCCTCTTTCTCACTTGTCGAAGCTAAAATATGTTCTTCTTCCGAACAACAATTCCAGTGTTAAGTGGAATTAAAATAAATAATATCTTACTTAAAAATTTAAAAATATTTTATATTTATTCTGTAAAACTTATATTGTGTACCAAAGTTTATAGTTAAAATATTTAATCAGTGCATTAAAATAACTCATCCCAGTGGATAACCTTGAGCAGATTATTCATTTTACTTAAGCTAAGATTTGTCTAGGTAGATACTGAGTCTGTATTTATCAGGATTTCTTTATATTTTAGCTGTAATTTAGGTAGTGCTTTATTTAAAAAAAGTAACATCAAGATTGAAATTCTAATATCTTATTTTTTGGCTGAATCTAGGTATTAAAATCTTTGTGCTCATTCAATTTTGAATAAAACCTTGTCTAGTCGACATTTTCATGATAGCACTCACACTTACTTTTACTTTCTCGCTACCTTACAGCTAGAAAAGGTATTGTGATCGTCAAAAAAAATAGAACTCAAGATTTTGATGAATCTTGACGTTTCATAACCCCCATACCCCTCCCTGAATCCGAAAAAGTTGTTTTTGAATGTCTGTCTGTTTGTCTGTACCTACAAATAGAGCCTAAACTATTATACCGATCGTTCTAAAACTTGGTATCTAGGGTTTTCATAGAGTTGCTCCGAGTAGTTTTTGGAATTGGATATCTAACCCTAAAATTAAGGGTATTTTAAAATAGGGAAAAGAGTGAGAAAGTCGATTTTCTCAAAATCAGCTCTAATGATTTTGATTAAATTAAATTTATTAACATTTATAAATATTACAAACAAAATGGCTACCCTCAATATTTCGGCAAAATGACTTTAAGGGCTCCGGCCCGATTCGTAAATTCTTTTTTTTTGTATCATATCTCACAAACTATTTGAGATATGAAACTACTTATCACTGAAAATATGTAGATATATTTACAATACAAATATTTCATTCGAAAGATATTTTATTTTTATAAAACCAATAACTTTCAAGCTATACGCAAATATATATAAACTTTTCTAACACTAAAGGTAAAGTATTGAAACCGTAGAAAAAATAACCTGAAATGTTGATGGATGTCGACGTATCATGACCAAACGAACCCTAAAAAGTGGTCTTTGCAATGCCATCTGTCTGTGTGTATTTTTAACCCCAAAAGTGAAAGTAGTTTAATATGAAGCGAAAAGAGAAAAGATCGATTTTCTCAGAATCGGCTATAACGATTTTGATTAAAATTCGTATCTAGGCATTGACTAAGATTATAAATAAACTAGAAATTTTAATTTTCCTATGAAAATTACTTTTAGGGTACTTTAGAAAAGCGGAAATTTCCGTATCTCCACAACAATTTGAGATTATTAATAACTTATCATTGCAAAATTGTAGTACTATTAAAAATTTAAAAAATGTATATAAAATGTATTTTCATAAATCCAGTATTTTCTTAGTTATTGGCAAATATATTAATGACATTTTTTGGCCTGTAGTTAATAAGAGATAATACTTAAGTTTTAAAGCAATAATTCTCTAATGACATTGAGTAAGAAATGAGCAAGTCTCTCAAAAAGTGTATATTGTCTTCCTTTCAACCTCTTAGGGGAAATGTTTTTACAACAATTATCTATCTCTACCATTTTAGATTTAATAATCAATATTTACCTATTTTATTGGTCAAAATTTATAACTGAGGAATTTAATAACAATGCAATAACCATAATATGTGCAACCCCTAATAAAATGTCAAAAATGTTAAACTGGAAGTCAACATTTTAATACGCAGTGTTGACCCTTGGGGACCCAATATCAATATTATTACATTTTCGATACCTTAGATCAAGTATTGTGATCGTCAAAAAAAAATTGAACCCGAGAATTTGATGGATGTAGACTTTTCATGACCACCCGAACCCTAAAAAGTGGTTTTTGCAACACCATCTGTCCGTGTGTCTGTCTAACCCTAAGATTAATAGCAGTTCACTAGATGATGAAAAGAGAAAAATTCAAATTTCTAAAAATCTGTTACAACGATTCTATCTCTATCATTTTAGACTCAATAGTCAATAATTACCTATTTTATCTTTATTACATACTTTGTGATACTATGGGCTGATATATTCATTTACTCGTGAGTGAAGAGTTTTCAATACAGTATATTTTGTTTTTGAGTAGGAGATGCATCAAATAGAATTAGAATAATGTTCAACAAAACAAAATCAAATCTAATCATATTTATATAGGTTGTGTCCTTCATGCAAATGTTCACATATTCACAATTTCCTGTAGTTATATAGTTACTTACTATCCAAACGACGATCATTTTATATTCATTTCACCCAAACAGGACGCTCAAATAATATTCAATGCAGTAGTACTTTCATTTATTTAATCTAATATAAAATATTTTTTAAACAAGTTCGACAGCAATTTTGATTAAAGATTAGATTTTCATTAATAATATGAGTTATACCATTTTTAAAGGGTTACAAAATTGAATCGTTTGCTTGGTAAACGTAATGTTTTGTGGAATGTTTGGCATCAAAATATTGGGGAATATGTATATATAGTTTTTTAAATATAAAAAAGTAATCTAAACCAGATGTTTAATCATATTATAACATAAATATGTACGACACCTTTACGCTATTGATTGCTCTCTTGTCATTTGAGTTAAGGGTACCAGTTTTACTCCCGGAACTGTAATGAATTTGGGTAATCCCATTTAAAAGTGATAATTTCATGACCATATAACAAGGTGTTGTGTATGTTTTAAAGTAAATTTATTAGTTAAGTCATGATCTAAAAACATTAGTTGGTTCAAAGATTTATATATAATTTCCTTTGAAAAAACCAGTAGAAATTTATGATTAAAAGTTTATTTAGAGAGTAGCTTCGTATCGTAGACTATCAAAAAATTATATTTTAAGTAAGGCCTGTCGAAATTCAAGACATAAAAGAGTTATATATATATAGTTTTATTCATTTAACATTTTCCATGTTTTTATCTTTTTCAAAATTTTAAACCGGCTAGTTTATATATTTATCAACACTTTTAGCAAAATTTTGTAAGCATTGTAATGTATTGGTGAAGGAATAAATTTGGTTATTATAAGTAAATTGCCTAGAATTCACCTTGAAATAAGTTGGATTGAATCTTTAGTGATAAATTCTACTTTTTTGAACCTGGGTGAAATAAAACTTGAGTCTCCACCAGTTGTGTCAAAGTCAAGCACACCAGTAGATCAAGCTGGCACTCAAACCAATATTCTGATGTTTGCCTTAAAATATCCAACTTCTATGTTGGACCTAACATTTTGAATTTTAAAAAATAAGCACAGCTGTAAGATAAAATGAGGTAAACAGAGAACTTCTCTAAATTTTTAGAGACTTTATTTACGGTCATACCCTTCTGGTCAATTATATTTAAAGGTTTTAAACGTGATGGTTGCTAATCCAAGTTTTTTATATTAATTTCTTAGATTGGTAAGAGGTTCGACATAGTAATTGTCATTCTGTTATATGATTCAAATCATTTGGCAAACCTAATAATTCAATTACGTTACACTTTTACTAATTCAAAATTACTAAAAATAATAATTATTAATTGTATTTTCTCCTTCATCGTAGTACCATCCCATTAATTTGGTATTTTTGTTAGAACACTAATTTATGAATTATTATGGCTGAAAGTGAAACATTATAGTAGTATGATAAATAGAAATTCTAATTTTGAACATTTTTAGTTTAAAAAAAATAATGCTTGTATTTACAATATAAAGCCTCAATTCAAGATTTAAAAAAAATATTCTTAGTATGAAAAGGAAATTCTCATTAAAAACACATATTTAGAAATAAAAGTGTATGGCTTCTAAAATCCTATACATATTTTGAGGACTTGAATTATATATATAAAAAAAATATTAGTATTAGCACCGCGTCTTACTAACCGTTCGGGTTGTACGCACTTATGCTAATGTGTAATGGTAGGGTGATTGTGAGATGAAATGGAGGACCTACAGTTTAACATGGAATCCGAACCACGATGGAGGCCTGGCATTCCCCACATTCACAAGATGTCGTGTCAGAGGTGAAGGAAGGGTTTGGTAATCAGATAAATCAGTGCTGGGACCGATGATTGAGCCCTGGACCCCAAGCACAGAAGTCTGACACTTTACCTCTAGACCACCAAGTCACCTCGAAAAACATATAATTATTATTGAACAATAAAAAAAACAAAAATTTACGTTATAATTAAATTTAATCAAAACAAAATAATGTATTCCTCTAAGCTTGGAAAACGAGAAGAAATACAAACAATCTTCCTAACATTATAAATTATTCTGTTTGACTTTATTTACGATGTTGATCTAATGTTTCATCGTAACATCTAAAAGTAAGTTTAGACGTACAAGGTTATCATTTGTTAAATCTGATCAAAATTACCTTCTTTTTGTAAGTATTGCCTATAGCATGGACGCGGAGAAAAGATCATAAAGTATTTTTATGCTCATCTAGTGAATAAGATTTCTTTCTTAAAATTTATGTATACACATTAATTTGTCATCCCATTTTCGGTAATTTAAGTATTGAGAAAATGCCTGAGCCAATCATTTTAAAGGCTAAGGGGCGAGGATGCCGGCAAAAATATTAGCTGCCAACGAAAACATGATTTTATTAGCAACTTTCAATATTTTCTGCTGCGTGCATAGTGCCTTATCAATAATTAATGATGTGTTTACTTTACCCTGAAAACGACAAAAATTAGGTTTTCCATGGTGATGTAAGCAAATAATAACCATACAGATGAAGCACTGTGTACACAACAGAAAATTTTGATGTACACATGTTAAGTTATATATTGTATTTTAGCTTATACAATTTTTATTGCTCTTGGGTTAAAAATATTAGCAAATCAATACTTAGTAAAAAGGTAAGGTGAAAAAAATAGAAAATTTAATCCAAAAATGCATATATACTAAACATGCTAATGATAGTAGTTTGAAAAAATATTATTTGGCTTGCATTGTTGTTATTTCTTCTTCTTTATCTTTATATATTTGATTCTGGTCACAGAATGGCCGTTATAATAGCCGGAGGTCCTAATACACATTCTACCAATATTATTTGATTGAAGGAGTTAATTTTCCCAGAATTAGCCAATGTTATGCACTTGCGTAGTTAAAATCATTGAGTGTTTGTTTATTTTATCTGTACCTCACCATCAAAAAATACCATTACTAGTATTATATAAAAGGCAAATAAAATGACGTGTACCAAAGTAGTCATATTGAATGGTAGTGGTTCAAATTGGATAAAGAGCACATCGAAGATGGTAATTCGGGACGAAAACATTAAAATCTAGCTGATATAAGAGCAGCTCAACGGATCAACCGAAAAGGCGTCATGAAAAAAGCCAGAAGAACGGTCACGATCTCATAATACACCTGGAAAATTCAGAGTGTGTTGTTGCAAAGCTTGTTAGGGGAGAGTGGCAGTATCATTTTTGCATCTAATCACGACATGGCTGAAGACAACTCTGGTGGAAACAGACTGGTTGGCTTGGCTATTCTGCATGTCGACAATCATCATTTAGACTTACAACAACTAATGGAGTGATTAACCAAAACTAGCAAAAACAGAATGATCATGTAAATAACAACTTGTAGCATACATTTAAGAAATATTATAAGACTATTATTATAAATAATCATTTGTTTTATTTATATTTACGTTTATTTCTATATTATTTACAGGAGTCCAGGATGACCTTGAAACAACAATTTTGACAATTAATATATATTTTTTTTAAATCCGGAAGAGGACAAGCCCCTTTTCATAAACTTGGGGATATTACTTTTCCCTATTCCATACCCCTACTAAGAGTTCCGGCCCAAAACAAAATTGTTCCATAGACCCGCCTCTGAAAGGGATACCTCCCCTGCTGTACATTATTACCATGTAAATCGAATTATACAGTTCTAAAACACTTATGAGTTAATCTATAAATACATTATTACTAGGAACTTTAGCAATGAAAGAATGTGTTTAGTTGATTATTCTCTCTGCTAGGATAAATGCAGACTTTTGTTAGATAACCATTGTGAGATACTTTATCAAAGAGTTGCCATACACTTTGCAGTCAGGTGTTTCCATTCATGTCATTTAGTGGCCAATGTTAAGGAAATGAACCATTTGTCGAAAGCAAAATTACATTGTGTGTTTTATAATTTATTGTTGCGTTGTGTTATATGTCTACAAAGTCTATTCTCATAATTATGACATAACGAATTGTAAAACGAGGAAAAAACCAAACTTCGGACTCATTGTGAACATTTCATTACTTATTCCATGCGAGTCATAATGTACTCATTTCTTTAATTAATGCATTACATTAAAGGGTCTCCATTTATAATCTATTTTTATGATCTTAGTTAAAAACCTTTTTATACTTTCTTTGATGTAATTCGACATTAATAAAATTATTTATTATTTTTTATACAGTAAAACGTTCAAAATGGACCTGCTTAAATTTCTTGTGCTCCCAATTTTTAGTAGACTATTTATTCTCTTTTGACTTTCAAGAACAGCGCAGTTTCAACACCACCTTCTGAGTATTCAGATGAACAATTTTTTTTAGAACCACTTTTTTTTCGAAAACTATGATTTTATTTCATCTCTACTCGATTTTATATTCTTTTTGGCGGATTACTAATGCGGACAAGTGAATTTAAGTTTCTTTCAAAATTATTTGAAATATTTGTGGCAATCGTGTCGATACCAAAATTATTTTAATTTTTCATTATACCAATTCACTTAACAATGGTTAAACAAATACAATTATTTTAAAGTAAACTGCTTGTCAAAATTATTGTTCACTGGTTAAATTAAAGCTGTAACTTTTTACTACTACTAGCTTATGATTAAATAAGCCTTAATCTACTTTTTTGAATTTATTTAAGTTGCCCAAGATTTTTAATGTGCACTTTCTGAATCGATGAGAGAAAAAGGGTGTACCAATTTGGACGGAAAAGGTATTTTCACATAACTTCCAGGGATATTTTACATACCCCAATCGACATGGGAGCAATGAATATACTTCCCCTCCAAAATAAGTTGTGTTACGGATTCAAATCGTGCAAGAAAAATCCATCAATCCCGGTTGGGTTTAAACCCATGAACCTTGGGTACTGAGGAAAGCACTTTATCCCAAGACCCCCGAGGTCAACAGCTTTGATTCAAATACTGTCTATAAACGATATGAAATAATGGAAATAATAAAATCTAAAAATATCATTTTTTGAGTAAATACACAATGTAAAGAATCACATTTTGAAAAATATCAATTCCAGGGCAATTTTATTTAGAAGTGAACCATCGAAATTTTAGCAACTTATATTATCTAGTTGATTCTTTAATCCAATAATTTTATTTAGGGAAGGAGTAGTTAAGGCCCATAGTGGTAGATATGAACGTCCAATTCATATAGCCAAGAAAATAAAATAGAGACTTTTAAAAAATGTATTTAAATATTACTGGACCTTCAAAAACTATTTGGAGGCCTGTTACTAACTAAAAAGCATTAACTATTACGTTACCCAGCTTGATTACAACTAATATATCTTAGCTAGGCCTCTATATTGAATTACTTAGTTTTTTGTGATACGTATAAATCTACCACAAAGAGAATACATTTAATATGTATAAACATTATTCACACTGGTGAGGATATGGATATTTCTGTCTTATTATAAAATCGATAAGACAAAAGTAGTAATATTCCTTTAGCTCACAGCCATGTATCAAATTTAAAAAAACTATAAAACATTTTATATAGATAATCCTAGAAATAATTCATTTACTTTTTTATCCACGCCAATCATGAAGACTTTAATGTAGACCCTATGTGAATAAATAGTTTAGTCAGACTCTTATTTCATTCAATAATTGGGAACTTCCCACTTCTTCAGAGTGAATACGGTAAATTACCAAAAATACAGATAAAGAAGTAGTCTCCCCTTCATAATAAGTGATATTTCAAAACTAAATTTGGTTTCAAAATTTCTGAAGTTCATACAAGATATTTAATTCATATTAGGGATTATTATCCAATATTCTAATTAATATACTTGTCAAGTTTGTAAATAAGACAAATATAGTGGGTTTTGTTTACCTTTGAAGCGTTAAGAACAAATAAAAGTATCAACTTGCATCAACCTAAGTACTACATTTTATAGATTTAAAATTTAAACCTTTTTTAAAATGTATTATTTATTATTTTTTTAAAATAATATATGTATTGGACTTTTTTTAAATGTGTAAATGTTTTATTTTAAATTTAGAGCAATTTATTATGAGTTTGTTTTGCAAACTGTTAATTACTGTCAAGAATACTTAGTTTGTATCAATTATCAGCTTGTTGTCATCTATAAATTATTGTTCTACACTCCTTTAGCCAATTCATTTGAAAAAATACATCGCTTTGACAAATCATGATAGTACCAGTAGTGGTTAAAACGATAAGATAAATATTTATCCTCCACACACCATTTGGAGGATCACTTTCCCTTAACGTTGATCTTCCACGCCTGTCGCACATTTGCCCCCACCAACATTCACCGGAAATTATATTATATTATATATATATTTCATTAATTAATTTTAGTTGATTTAAAATAATTAAGTTATCTATCGGCAATAATAGATTTAATTTAAAATATCCATTTGTATTGACATTTAATTATAAGTGGCAGAGTTGGCTCCCTTTCTTCCATAAGAATAGTATTGGTCCGCCACATTGAGAATAAGGAGCTGATCAGTAACCATTAATTTTGAGGGAATAAGGGTTTTAATATAATATTTCATAAATTAAATAGTCAAGCTATTGTCAGTGTTGTGTAGTGTATGTGGACGTATTTAATTTTTTCAGGTTAAGCAGACAGTAGTGTAGAAAGGCCGGTTCTGGACCACATTTTTGAGCAAAATGGCACACAGGATCTTATCTCCAACTTTCAACCCACCCCAGACACTCTGAAATCTCCGCTTCTTCTCCCCTCCTCCCACTTACCTCTTACATCCAATAAACGTTAAGCTCCACTTCACTCCTCTCGCCCCCTCACAAACCTTAAAGCCATTGAGCGTCCATCCCCCTCCTCCAAGATTATGGGTACAATATGTTGGATTCCCACTTTTTACTACACTTTACAATAAATTAGCGTCTAGTCCCATGCTCCCATAACCTCCCTCGCCTCCTACTTCAAAACGTCATGACCACCACTATCTGAAACTCCCATTCTGGCCCCTAAAACAGACATGTTCGAACATAATGGCACCTATCAATCCACGCTGGTGATACACGATGGTAATCATCCAAGATATAATCACAGGAGTAACGTCATCAACGCCTTGCTCTCCTGTAAAATAACTAGCTTTAATGATTACACTTGTGTCGTGCAACCTAAGTAATGCTATGAATAACCCTGGCAGTGTACAACTCATCCAGTGCTTTGTGTAGACTTGAACAAGTCCATACTTGATCAGTGGATGCACTTATCCTACCTACTAAAACCTAGCTTACTGCTCACAGGTGCCACAAAAAAAAAACAACCAAACCCCTAACGCGAAATTACTTTCATCCTCTCCACATACTAGACCTCGACACCTCCTCATCACCCCACTCTACTACCAGATGCCTCCCATGTCAACCTTTATCACCCCCTCCCCAACCAACCAGAATAATCCCACTCCATACCCCCTAGTCCCATCCTGCTGACAAGACTTTACTACACCAACTCATCTGAGAAGGGACCAAGCCCATGTATTTAAAGATGTTCTGATAAATATACTGACCTCATTCTGTATTTATGACGTCATACACATCACAGAGATTTACGAGTTGAACCCATTCAGACAGATTATTTCAATTCTTTCAAAACTGTACTCCCTCTATCTTTCCCCCCTCTTTTGCAATCTTTACCACCTTTATCTGATACTAATTAGAGTCAAAAACATACTCCAAATCGTAGGGAATTAATCTTACCATGCATTCTACAACATTTAAAGATTCTAGTATCTTTCACGCTGGACACTGCTGCCTTTTACAAATACATTCTGATTATGAGATTGAAGCTATTATCAGTTTATCCCCGTTTATCTTTCTTGTCGCTTGAATATGGGCGAGACCCGCTTCGGTGGTCAAATTTTCTAAAACGGACGTATTTAACCTTTTATGATCACGTACCCCCGTATTTATATTAAACTTCTAGTGCCCAAATTTAATCTTGCCACCCCGATAGGAATTGCACAAAGGAGAAAGAGAGGAAGAGAAAAAGAGTAAATGTTGCTCCCAGTTCGCATGTCCCTACGTTCGGATCTCCTGTGACTAACCCTAAATCTGGCACTGATTATTCAGCATCTGTTATTAAATTATATATATAAATATATATTTTAAATGTACATAACTCCTAATATGTGTTCACGTACACCTGAGGGTACGCGTAGCCCCGGTTGAATCACACTGGTTCTAAGGGGTCATAACCGCAAGAGACTGGACTCCAGATGACGGAGAGTTCAGTCTTCAAATCCCAGTTGGGAGTTGCTGAGTGTTTATTTTCCTAGATGATTTTAAATTCACCCTCCATGTACAGTACATTCAAGTTCACTTCCTCGAAAATCATTTCTACTCTTATCATTTTACCATAATTAGTACAATAGCGTATACCCCGGATGGGTAATAAGGCGGGGAGAAAAAAATACGAGAGAGGTTTATCTTGAATATAATATTCCCGAAAATAGTGATCTATTTACGTTTAAGCTATGGATCAATCGGCCCTTCAATTTGCTCTGTAGTTCTAAATTGGGGTATTTCCACCATCCTTCCCTCTATTTCTTTCTGCATCAATACTTCCTCAACCTCGACTTCTAGGCTGGGTTGTTTGAAAAAAAAAAGGCAGGGGAAATAATTATTTGCTCTTATCAAATATGAAAGTCTGTCAAACCACTCAATAGCTTCACATCAAGCGTGCCATACGAGATTTATTTGTAGTATAGAATCTAAAGTCGTCTTTATAAGACGTCCAGAGGCATCCATACTTGTGTAAAGTAGCAATGTGTGGGCGTTCATTTTTTTAACATGTGCATGTTGAATTAGTTACTATTCTCTAAAGGGGTCTATTCACGGGGCGATATTGAAGCAATCAGTTTGACAGTGTGATTAATATTAAATTGCTGGGGGTTTCGGTTGCTCTCCCAGCTCCTCATTATGTATATATATATATATAT
>CABEEJ010000906.1:139672-183549 GCA_901482245.1 Timema douglasi | reverse complement strand
ATATATATATATATATATATATATATATATATATATATATATATATATATATATATATACAATCGATTTGGTTGTCAACCAATCTTTTCCTCCATCTCATTTCTATCAGTTCAAGGTAGCTCTTTGTGACGTGTGGACGTACATTCATACATACATTGTTTTCGAGCAATCCTATTTACAAATGAAACGCAGGGTTGGATGTTAGGGAACCCAATTTAAGGTCCATATTTGGATATTTTTAAGCAAAAAAAACTATTTTTATTTTTTCACATTTTAAATAAAATATTGATCTCGTAGATATATTTAGTTTAACTTCCTACAGATGGTGATATTAACAGGTCTAGAATATCTGTCATGAGCATTGTGAAAACTACCAGGAATGTTTATCCTACTTAAAAAAATTGGATCAAATGCCATAATTCTGTTGCGGCAAAAAAAATTTACTATGGTAAAAAAAAAAGGGTTTTTGTCATAAAACTACAAAACATGGATCTTCACTCGCATTTATTTCCTCCTTCCATCTCAAGTTTAGTTAGCAGGTCAAGCAATCCTATTGCCAAGGTCCATTGACGGTGCAACCACTGTGCAATCAGCTTCAGATTCCCGGCAAATGTGATCGGATTCACGGGACAGATCAACAATCAAAATATCGCTTTGGCGATCCGAATAACAGGTGCAATCTAATTGCGTTTGCCCACTGACTGTTAAATATTTGGAAAATTTGGTCAACAGCAAAGGGATTGACAACCCAGTCATTTCAATATCACCTCGTCAATGAACCCCTTAAGAGTCATTGTTTCAAAATCAGGTTTTGTAAAGATCAATTTAAACATCAGCTTCAATAAGTGTTTGCAAATGTGGAGAAGAGGACTAAAGGTTAAGCTCATCTTTTCTGGATAGCCGATGGCTGGAATATCTTATGTTTTTTTTTCCTAAATTGTTTCCCACTCTCGTTCAAGTAAGCATGGTTGCATTTCCTATAAATTCTACTCCCCTCATTTCTACCACATTAGTCTTGTTAGTTACAGAGTGCCCGGACTATACAGATAGGCAATGAAACAGGGATTTATGATTTATTTTTAGACAACCTGGAATCGAACATTGTACGGTAACTTGACGAAGTTTCAGAGCTAACAAACAATATTTAATACAATACGTTTCAGACGATCCTTAAAATAATAATAATAATAATAAATAGTCCTCGCGTGTTAATTGTTGTCTAACTACCCATCGGGGGTATGTGCATTTAATTAAAGTAGTGGGGTGGAGATAATGAGATCTAGATTATAGGAAATGTAACCTTATCTTTGCGGGGAGAGAAATGGAACACAACTAAGAAAAATACACTCTCATTTGGCTACATCAAACCAGGATTTGAACCTTGACCTCCCTGTCACCAGCAACACTAGTTTAAAAGAGCTTGACGAATAGTCCAAGCACCCACCAATGTTGATAATCCAAGTGGTAAATCCTGTGTACTTATTATATATAAGTATAAAATAAATACCATGTATATACTATATATAATAAATATATACACAGTATATATAATATGCTATATACATGTATTTATATATAAATAATATTATACAAAATATATATTATTTATATAAATATTATAGGCATATATAGAGTATAAATACGTAAGTTATAAATAATATATATGATTTATATAGGCCTATAAAATTTATATAAATAATAAATATTGTTTATATATATTGTTAAAAAGTATATTGTTGATATATATTATTTATATATATTATAATATGTATTTAATAATATGTTTATATGAATTTATATATAAATAATCGGTATATAGATTTATTTTACATATATACATATATATATATATTATTTAAATATAAATAATATACATATCAATGACGTGTCGTAAAGTGTCGCCCGGGTAAGCAACATTAGTTTAAACTGTATCTGTGAATTGTAGAACACTCATAGGTCAGGCATTGAGGAGAATACATTCCCGTGTGAGGCATGCAGAGTAGAGTATATATAAGAATGGTCAAATAGGGTCCAATTGGGCAAGAGAATATAACAGGTACAGTTAGTTATAACCAGGTCTTCTTCCCTTGCAGCACTCCATGACACGACACTGATATATATATACTTTTTTGTAAGCATAGTTCATTGTTGACAACAAAAGCCTTGTCAACTGTTTAATATATATTTTAAATAGAGTATTTCTTTTATGTTTCCAAACCAATGTACCAAAAACTTATGCAAGCTTTTGTATTTCCTTATATCATTACTAATTTTACTAAACTTATTAATTATTTTCACACCTATTTAAATGAGTTTTTTTTTAAATATCAGGTTAAGTTTGTTGCATCTATTATGTATAAAAAGCTGTTCAAAACACTATGTATTAAAACTATAACGTATTCTTTAAATTGAAAAATTACACCTGGACTCTAGAATTGAAGGTGACCTGGTGGGCTAGGGGTAAGGTGTCAGACTTCTATGATGGCGGCCGGGGTTCAATCCTTGGTCCCGGCAAAGATTTATCTGATTACCAAACCCTTCCTTCACCTCTGACAAGACATCTTGTGAATGTGAGGAATGCCAGGCCTCCACCGTGGTTCGGATTCCACGTTAAACTGTAGGTCCTTCATTTCATCTCACAATCACCCTACCATTACACATTAGCGTAAGTGCATATAACCCGAACGGGTAGTAAGACGCGGTGCTAATAATAATAATCTAGAATTGAACCAGGGACCTGGATTGCTTAGTGGTTAGGGAATTGGCTTAATAAATTGAACGTCCCATGTTCTATTCCGGTGTCCAGGTGTCAATTTTAATTTTAAACATAACTTACAAATATAATAGCTTTGCTATTCGGGGGATCACGGTTTATATTAGTTATATATGAAAAACTACTAATTTATCAATAATTTGATATTTTTAAATAAATGATTTAATTACATAAATTACAAAAATTACAATAATTGTAATTATTATAAATTTAGATAGTTAAATCTATCATTTTCTATGTTTTTGAAAACATTTATAATTTATTTAGAAAATTATGCAGATATGTTTGCATATACTGATTGTTGAAAAGTAGAAGCTCTACAAAAAGTTTAAAAATTGAATTAATAGGTAAATAAGATTCTCTTGTTTTTTTATTAGTTTATGCAAAAAGCAGGCCAATCATACACACTCTAGGATTTTTTTAGTAGTATCCTAAATAATAAGCAATATTTAATTATTGATAAACATATTAGCTATGTTATTTATTTTTGTTATATTAGAAACTTATATAATCATAACTCTTCAAATAATTAATTGCCACTGCTGTGTTACACATAAATGGTAGAGTTTTCTTTAATAATTTTCGAGAAACATTTAGTTCATCAAACTTCTAGATAAAATAACACTGTCCTGTGAAATTTTCGATCTAAATTCTAAATTATATTTTTACTGACCGTAAAACGATTAAAATACATAAATCTGTTCACCTAACATTCCTGTTATCGCCGTATTTTTTTAAAAAAGTAATATAATTTATAAACCACCTGCTGCCTCCCATTACAAAACTCCCCAATTGCTTCTTTGAGATATTAACATTCTCTTGGCTAAGAGCTGCAATTGAAAAGAAAGGAAAGTTTTTTTTAAACATTTGCTAGTTTTCTCGAAAATAAAATCATTGTCTGAAGTCCTCAAAACCATGGCCACTGTTCTAATATGACTCAGTTAGTTCGTAAAAAAAATTACATAACTAATACTATTATTATTATTATTAGCACCGCGTCTTACTACCCGTTCGGGTTATACGCAGCCTAATACTATTAATACTTGGAAATATAAGATATCATTATTATGATTGGTTTATATTTTTTCCCCTAATTTAACAAACATTTTCCAACCACAGTGGAATCAGCACACAACTTAATTAGCCTAGGACCATATAAGTCACATCCGGGAAATGTACTCTTTATATAACTGGGGCAAGCTATAGAATATACCAATAAATAGTTCATTACTTTAAGCCCATATTGGTCTCAAACCCGTGTCCTAGAGTTGGCATCCCTAACCACTCGTGCATTGGAAATTAACCAATTTATTGAGATTAAGGAGGGATGGAGGATTATTTAATTGAGTGTTTCTTAAGTAAAGCATTACCAATTATCTAATACAGTGTGATCCAACTGGTGGCCCGCCAGCCAAATGCGGCCCACGCTCACTGAAAATGTGGCATAGCCTATGTGAAATAAGTAATGACTCAAATAAAAATATTTATTTAACATGGTCGGGATTGCATTTTACTGTGCATTTATTTGATTAATACAAACATGCATAAATAATAAATTTCAATGGGGAGTGGGTTTGTGAAAGTGTGTATGAGTAAATAACAATTTTCAAAGTACCTTTTTGGGAGATTAAAAACTTTTTTTTTTGCTGTAAATTTTAAATATTCTCTTAACACAAATAAACATACAATTTAAATATAGGTAATGAAAATAACTATTTACTAATTCTTGTTTGTGGGTAGGCCTATATATTAAGTTGATAGGATAGCTAAAAATATATTCAGCCCACGGTGCAAACTGATTATCAGATTTGGCGCTTGAAATGAAAAATGTTGGACCACCTTGATTTAATATTTATCTTTGAATTGAAATAAATACTCTTTATAAATTATAGGTGAACATAAACTCTTAATTACATATTGTTGTATATTAACTATCTATAACACAATATAATGTTTATTAGTTCTTGGAACCTCACCTAGACTGAGCTTCCAAAGAATTTAAAAAAACTAAGTTCAATCGTAATTTGAACAGACCAGCTCTAATCTTTAAGCTAGGGTGAAAGGGAACGCAAATTAATGTCCATATGTAGTTTTCATAAAAAAAATTTTTTTTTTGGCAAAATTAATCAAATGTTGCCTCATTAGATAAGTTTGGTTTAATTGTCTACACATCATAATATTAACAATTCTTGAATACTAATCAAGGGCATCGTGGAATTTGAACACAACTAACCATCTAAACAATTTTTCGTCAAATGCAAATAATGCTTATAAAATACACTCAAGTACTGTTATGATAACTAGCCATACGAGAAAAATGACCCAAATATACTGAAGATTTATTTTATTCGTATGGAAGGGAAATTATTTAAAATTCATATTAAAAGTGGTTGTATAGGCCCAAGAGAACACTTTTTATATAAATTAATTTTAGTAGCACAGTGTTGTCATTTTTTGTTATTTTATTAATTTTGGACTCACACAAGTCTATATAATTCTCTTTACCAAATGATTAAAATTGTTGTTTGAAGTTATACATACATGCTTACATACACACACTAAACAAGGTTCTAAATTAGACAAGGCACAGCACTAGTTTTTTAAGCAGAGGTTTTATCATTAGAATAATGAGTATTATAATTGTGTTTAAAAGTTTAGTAGCGAGAGTTCCCATTATTGTGTTATTTTTAAAAATAATGTCGCTCATTGAGTTAAAAATATTTACTTTTACGCCTCAAATTTTTCTTTGCTTATATTTAATATTCCTCTACTCTCCCGTGGCACACCTGTTGAAAAACGCTGCTCTTACGAGTGTCACATATTATTAAAATCTAAAAAAATCAAGCATAGTTTAGTTAGAGGAAAAAACACAACAATTTCCTAAAAATTGGCTTGAGCTATTTTGATTAAAATACGTATCCAGGCATTTTTAATCTAAATTTAAAATGACACTGAGTACTTGACATAATAATAATAAAGTTAAAATTTTCATTATTTTTCCGTAAAACCTTGAGATACTAAATAACTTATCAATGCAAAAAAGGTACGGGTTTTTTTTTAAATAAAAATCTTTTATTTAAAATATATTTTCATATAATCGATAGTTTCTGAGCTATAATAAAATATACATATCTTTTAACTGAGTTCTTTTAAAAGAAAAATAAATTGTTTTATTATCTTTGGTGGACAGATATGTCCCTATTTCCTTAGTATTTTTGTAAGATTATATATTCTTGCATTTATATTCTTTGTAGAATGTGATACTTTTATTTCTATTAAGTTTTTGAAACAATGTATATTATTTATACTCACATACCATACGAGTTTTAAGTAAATATCTCCATATTTAGGTAAAGTAGCGAGAAGGTATAAGCAGTGCGCTGTACCATTTGTTTTTAACCTCACATGACTATATATTTTTGATATCAACATATGTACACTATTGAGACACAATTTGGTAAGTGTACATAAATTGCATGGAAGGAAAGAATAAATTTATTTACAAGTAGTTAGGGGTGGTCGGGCACCTGACGTTTCGGGCAATAAATCAGGCATCTAAAATTCCCGGAATGTCGGGCGAGTAATTTTTATGTCCGTGTTTCGATTGGGCATCTCAAGAACTTGGTTGGTAAGTATAAAATACCATGATAGCACTAACCTTAAATTCAAACTTTGAGAAAAATAGTGTTTAACTGATATTCATGGTTGAATTATTTCAATTCAATAAATATTAAACAAAAGTAAGTATTGCATTTTATAAATTCGTGAATTATTATGTTTGCTTTCAACAAAGCTACGATAACCTTTTCTCACAGGTTACAAGTCTACAACATAGCGAAATCAAGATTCTTACGATTTAATTTTCTTTGTCGATGCCAACAAAATACTTAATTCAACATTTCCACATTGAGATTTTTAGTCCCTGTGCTTGCGAAAAAAAAACTAATTTAAATTATTTTTCTTTACATTTATTTGATATATTATTATTATTAGCCAGATTTGTAGGGAACAGAACTTTTACGAAGAAAATCGAAATTTGCTCTAATAACTATAAATTCTTAAGCTAAGCTAACAATTTTTTTTTCAATCAAATGTGACTATTTAACTTTTAATTTGAAATTTAATAGGCCTGTGACAAAGCTGTTTATATGGGTTTTTTTAAAAAAAATTAAATTAGACTGTTAAATTTATAATGTGAAATTTTACAGTCCTGTGCCAAAGTTGTTTGTTAATATGAAATGCCCACCCGAATCTACCTATGCCCGAGTGTAATTTTGTAATACCCGCACGAGCCAACCCGATACAAACTATGCTGCCCGACCACCCCTACATGTAGGCCTACTCTTTAGTACATATATTCACAATGTTGAATAATAATTTATGTTTAGTATTAAAATCCAAGTTTTATATTGCTTCACATCCTTAGTATATTTTTGAATGATCATGACTAGTTTAATTTATCACTTATCATTATCTTCTACTTTTTTTAACTATAAACATTTTGACCGCTTATTTATTACTCAAAGAGGTTTTTGTTCCTCTTAAACTTGGAGTTGAACTACTGAAAAATTTTTAGTATTCACCTGTATAAAATCTTTAAGAATTTGTTACCAAATATTTGATTGATTGATTGATGTATGATTTATTAAAATAGGATTTATTTATGTTTAAAACAATAATTATGTAAATATAGGTAAACTTAAAACTCAATTCGTCGAATTAATTCACCATCTGTATTATCTGAAATATCTAGGTTCACGTGTGTTGGCTAGTAGCTAGAGGCCCTAGTTCATATTCTGTTTGGGAAATATTTTAGAATTTACATGATAGGAAATACGGTAAGGCTAATATTATTTGGAGTTCACTAAAAGTGTGATTCCATAAGACAAAATGTCCTCCTTGTATTAAAATACGTAAAATTTACGGTATATTACCTTGTATGACGAAAATAAATCTAAGATGTTTGAAAAGTAGATGCTTAGGAAAATATTTGGTCTAAAAACGGATGAGGAAGATACTAGGGAGTAGAAGAGATTTTATAAAGAGAGATGAGTTCCATACTATTTTACTCATCACAAGACATTGTCAGGATAGTCCCATGTATTTTGGTGGGCAGAATATACAGCGCGAATGGAATAATCTAGAACCGTGTTCAGGGTATTGACTGGCAACCCCATTGGTAAGAGACCATTCTGTGGCAATGCGCTTTCAAGTTTCTAATGTCATAGAGTAAGTAAGAAATAGGTATATAAAGACAATAATTTTTACTAATCTAGTATTATTATTATTATTATCATTAGCACCGCGTCTTATTACCCGTTCGGGTTATACGCACTTACGCTAATGTGTAATGGTAGGGAGATTGTGAGATGAAATGGAGGACCTACAGTTTAACGTAGAATCCGAACCACGGTGGAGGCCTGACATTCCTCACATTCACAAGATGTCTTGTCAGAGGTGAAGGAAGGGTTTGGTAATCAGATAAATCTGTGCCGGGACCGAGGATTGAACCCCGGCCACCAGCATAGAAGTCTGACACCTTACCCCTAGACCGCCAGGTCACCTACTAATCTAGTAACAGCCATAGTTTGAAACAAAAGTTAATGACCGTCAAGCTTAGATACATAGTAAATTATACATTTTTAAACGTTTGAGTAAATCTTCAATGATATTGATCATTATTTGTATAGTTATTAGATACTAAGACCATGTCTCATCCATTTTTCAAATAATTGACTTGGTCGAAGACAGTCCAGTATGTCACGTCACTCATCCGAATACTTATTAATCTTGGATGAGAAATGGAATCAACAAAAGTTCCCAACATGCAGTTATCGATTTGGCCCTTCCAACTTTATACCAAATGACATTTCCTTCAAGAAAACAGATGTTTGTCTGAGCTGTATTTATAGAGTGATGTATATACCTTCTGACGCACATCTAGTCAATAATAGGAGAAAAAAAAACACACAATAAGAAATTGTCTCCTGTCATCTTTTTCAACTTCTTCAAAATATTTAAGAAACCAACAGTTAACTAATTGGATTCTGACTAATTATGTTTTTACTTTAGTAGGGCCTAAAATAAAACAAATTTTCATCTAAATGTTTCAATCAGTTTTTAAATTATAAACGAGAAACTAGGTACTCCTAATTATTTCTCATCAACGAGAAATTCGTCACTTTTCCCAATACATTATTTGTCTTATCTTTTGAAACTTGTGGTCATTGGTACGTAGGCCTATGTGAGCTTGCGATAATCTTAAAGGTGTACGAGCGATTTATGAGTATTTAACTTTTTGTAATGAAGGTATTTTTTACTGAATTGTTTAAAAAAAATATTCTAAAGTTAAAATTGTTAGAATCCCCCTTTACTAAGTTCATATATATATATATTACTATGAAATTTTTATATATATATAATACTATGATATATATATATATAATACTATGATATATATATATATATAATATTATGATATATATATATATATATATATTTATATATAATACTATGATATTTATGGAGGTTTCAATTACTTATCAGAAAAAACTTCATAAAAACGTTAGAAAAATTGTTTGTCTAGTAATACCAAATGTTAAAGATGATTCCCAACAATATTTGTTTTAGAAAACATATTTGTCGCCTCTCACCTAGTACCAAGGGAATAAATTGAGATATTTTGATAACAAAGTGCAGATAAAGATCTTTTGGCCTATAAAGGATGAACAAACAGTAGAATTGAGAAAGCTACGTAATGAATATTTTAAAGGTTTGTATTCATCACCATACATATTAAGGATAATCAAGTCGTGGAGGCTGAGGCGGAGTGGTCATGTGGCACGTATGGGTGATGACAGGCGTGTATATATTCCATTCACGATAGGTTTTTAGTTGGATGACAGTTCGAAAATCATATGTTTAGGTTTTGGGTTGCCAACACTTGTAAAAGATCACAGTTTTGTTATAAATGTAAATATATTTAATTACCTGTTATACATTACATTTAAAATAACGTAAACTTAAGTTTTCTCATACTATTTCATTTTTTTAAATAATTTCTTTTTGTCCAACTCTAAACAATATTTTAAACATAATTATTTTTCGTTTTGGAACGTTACTGATTTTGTGTAATATAGTGCACACCTCAACACCTTTTAATAAAGTCATCGTATTTACTTGGAAAAGAGAAAATTATTGTCATTTTTTTTTTACATACAATACATGATTTTATGATTATTTTATCGTATTTTTAAATACTTAACTGAATAAAGTATTTTCATCAACTGCGTGTCCGCATCATTGTAAAAAACTTGTTTGCCGGCATGTTCAACCATAAGGTTTAAATTCGTCAGTCGCCATTTTGAGGCTATGTTCGTTAGAAGTTTTTGTGAAAGTGGTGTTAATATTTTTTAAGGGGAATAAAACTATAAATAAACTTTGTGTCCGACCTCAAATAAATATATAAATAATATTGTCATAAATTACTGTGGTTAGCTATCACATTAATATATTACCATCTATTTTCATTACAGTCATCCAAAGTGATAAATGTCAGCTGTTGGCGTAGTGATATATTAGGGATTACTTCTAGTAACATTTCGAGCTGTCATTCAGGTAAAAATAGCTCGTGAATGCCTTATACATACTTTAGTTGAGAAAACTAAAGACGCAACACCCCTTGGTAGACCAAGACGTCGATGGGAGTATGATGCTAAAGTATATTTTAAGAAGGTGAGTAATTATGGGAGGATTGCTCTACAGGATGATACGAAACTCTCTGTAAAAACTTTAGTGGGAGATTAGGAACACTTAAACAAACCTTTCATTAATAAATGTATGTCCGCCGACGTCACCTTTTGGTGCTAGAGGGCACTGTTGGGAGGATCGTTAAATGGCTATTTTTCACCGCCATCATTCATAAAATATACCTTGTATTTGTTACAAAGAGAATATCATGGATTCTGAGATGGGTGACATGTATCTTGCAAATTAATCTGGGTAGTATTTGAAAATGTACGGCGATCAATGCACCGACGCTGTCAAGTATGCATTATTGTTTGCAGTAACTCCTTTGAGCAACTTCTGTAGTAAAAATGTTATTCATACTCTCTGCCCTTATTTTACCAATAGCGCCCTCTATCACCTAAGGGTGACATCTGGGGACATACATTTACTAACTAAAAGGGATTGTTTAGAGTTCCCTATTTCCCATTAAAAATTGTACATGAAGTTTCGAATCAGTCTTAATAAAGATTATAGGGGCTGCAGATACGTAATAATAATAAAATAAACAAAAGGAGCCAGTCAAAAGTTTATTAAGAAGGGATTTTAGGGATTGGAGACGCATCATATGTTGAATAATGGAAACCTGTCAATGGTTTATTAAAAATGGATTGTAGGGGCTAAAGACACGTCATATTTTGAACGATGTAAACCAGTCAATATTTTGTTTAAAAGTAATTGTTGGTACTAGAGATATGTCATATGGTGGACGATATGCATCAGTCAATTTGTTTAAAAGATATTGTTGGGACATCTTGTGAATGTGGGGAATGCCAGGCCTCCACCGTGGTTCGGATTCCACGTTAAGCTGTAGGTCCTTCATTTCATCTCACTATAACCCTACCATTACACATTAGCGTAAGTGCGTATAACCCGAACGGGTAGTAAGACGCGGTGCTAATAATAATAATATTGTAGGGATTGGAGACACGTCATATGGGAGATGATGAGACCTAGTCAATATTATGTTAAAAAGAGATTGTATAGAATAAGAGACACGACATATGATGAACACTGAGAATCAGTCTTAAGAGTATGTTAAGATGGGAGTGTATAGACTGGAGACAGGTCATATGGCAGATGATGGGAGCCAGTCAATAATTTGTTTAGGCACTGATGACCCATGTGTGTCGACACGTTTGTACATACTGATAATAATATAAATAATAATAATAGTTTTTTTTAAAGTGACTTTAGATACGTCATATGGTTGTTGGTGGATGATGGAACCCAGTCAATAATTTGTTTAAAAGGGATTGTAGAGAATGGTGACACGTCATTGCATTCATACTGTATTAGGAGATCTCTTAATCTCTCAAACAGGATACACCCAAGAGAGGGAATTTGGAAATGTATTTTGGAGTGTGTCTCCAATTGACTCGTTAAGAGAGTGTGTGCAATTCAGGCTCAAGTTGCCCAATTAGAGAATTGAAGTTGGTTTATTTTTTTTCTTTACAAACGCATGTTTTATGTAGGGGTGAAACATAATTCAAAGGAACACGTGTGACCAGGAGGTAACAAAAACCATCAATAAAAATTAAAAACACATGTTTATATTTTATTACTTTTCTTTATTAACATAGGATAGTTCTGTAACAATGTTCTGATGATTATAAAACGTTACACTTAGAAGCTTAATTTATTCACAAACTTTAAAAAATAAGAACTCAAATAAATTGCGCTACTTTGGTTATTTATTTTATTTTATTACTTGGTTCTTTATCTAATCATTGTGAGATGTTTGGCTTATCTATATTCTCAAAGCTCTTATGGATTCTGAGAAACTTATGGTCAATTAAACTCATATTAATTTGAATTTAAGATTGATTTGTTTATATATCGAGTTTGGATTGATTCACTTAAATTAATTTATCACGTGAATATTATCATATCATAAAATACGAGCTAAAATCTAGGTGTAGGTAAAGAAAGTGTGAAAGACAACATTACATAAGGGATCCTTTATTTTCTAATGCTATTAACAAAGATGGAATCATGCCTCCAAAGTCAGAATCAAGCATGCTGACCACTCACCTAGCCCTCCCTGCCTCCAAAGTCAGAATCAAGCATGCTGACCACTCACCTAGCCCTCCCTGCCTCCAAAGTCAGAATCAAGCATGCTGACCACTCACCTAGCCCTCCCTGCCTCCAAAGTCAGAATCAAGCATGCTGACCACTCACCTAGCCCTCCCTGCCTCCAAAGTCAGAATCAAGCATGCTGACCACTCACCTAGCCCTCCCTGCCTCCAAAGTCAGAATCAAGCATGCTGACCACTCACCTAGCCCTCCCTGCCTCCAAAGTCAGAATCAAGCATGCTGACCACTCACCTAGCCCTCCCTGCCTCCAAAGTCAGAATCAAGCATGCTGACCACTCACCTAGCCCTCCCTGCCTCCAAAGTCAGAATCAAGCATGCTGACCACTCACCTAGCCCTCCCTGCCTCCAAAGTCAGAATCAAGCATGCTGACCACTCACCTAGCCCTCCCTGCCTCCAAAGTCAGAATCAAGCATGCTGACCACTCACCTAGCCCTCCCTGCCTCCAAAGTCAGAATCAAGCATGCTGACCACTCACCTAGCCCTCCCTGCCTCCAAAGTCAGAATCAAGCATGCTGACCACTCACCTAGCCCTCCCTGCCTCCAAAGTCAGAATCAAGCATGCTGACCACTCACCTAGCCCTCCCTGCCTCCAAAGTCAGAATCAAGCATGCTGACCACTCACCTAGCCCTCCCTGCCTCCAAAGTCAGAATCAAGCATGCTGACCACTCACCTAGCCCTCCCTGCCTCCAAAGTCAGAATCAAGCATGCTGACCACTCACCTAGCCCTCCCTGCCTCCAAAGTCAGAATCAAGCATGCTGACCACTCACCTAGCCCTCCCTGCCTCCAAAGTCAGAATCAAGCATGCTGACCACTCACCTAGCCCTCCCTGCCTCCAAAGTCAGAATCAAGCATGCTGACCACTCACCTAGCCCTCCCTGCCTCCAAAGTCAGAATCAAGCATGCTGACCACTCACCTAGCCCTCCCTGCCTCCAAAGTCAGAATCAAGCATGCTGACCACTCACCTAGCCCTCCCTGCCTCCAAAGTCAGAATCAAGCATGCTGACCACTCACCTAGCCCTCCCTGCCTCCAAAGTCAGAATCAAGCATGCTGACCACTCACCTAGCCCTCCCTGCCTCCAAAGTCAGAATCAAGCATGATGACTACTCAAGCATCCCTGCAGTTTTGTAAGAAAGTAAATGCGATATTATGGACGATGTGTGCTTTGAACTATTTGGAACATCTGGGAGGAAACAATATGGGAGCCAAATTAATAGTATAAATACATTTTATAATATTCTTATTGGGGACATATTATTGTAATCACTGTCTTTACATTTATTATAGGTATAACTAGGTTATTGACAACGTGATAACACAATTAGTGAACTCCTAAATGCGTATTCTTCCTCCTCTTTTTCCCCTTAACAATTCTAAGTCTTAAAATAAACTACTTATTTCTCTTGAGAAGAGTAGAGCTGTTTTAAGTGTTTTAAAATGGTTCATATGATTGTAAATCGTTATTTCTGTGGCCAGACCTACAATATGATCAACACTATCCCCGTTGTGAGAGCGCAAGTCTTGGGTGACCCTGGTTTGATTAGGTATGGTGCTGATTAATGTAGGGTGGATGATCCCAATGTTAAGATAGTATATAGGTAGTGCCATTTGGGAGAATTTGTTGATGTCATTGCTTACGTCAGCCACGATACTACGTCACCCAATACACAGCAGTTAGTTGTATGTCGTGCGGTCCATGTGTTTCGGACGGTCATTTCATTTATCTTCATGATTATTTATTTGTTTGTGTTTGCCTGGTAGTGTTTTTTTCGTGTATACTTATTTACTTTATTATTTACTCAAGTATCTGTTTTAATATGCTAATATAAAATACAGCAGAAATGTTCTAGTTAATGATTCAATAGTAGTAGCTATAATACTAAATATATGTGGGAATGCTAACTATATATAATTGTATTGTTCTTATCAAGCTGTTTATTAATTATAATAGTTTTTCTTTTATATAATATAATATATAGGATACAAGTTATGGCTGAACAATCAGACTTTTAGACTTTTTGTAATTTATTTACGTATGTTAGGCACGTAAATCTACAAGTCATTGTTGAACAATCAGACTTTTAGGCTTTTTGCTAAGTTGTGTGCACACGATCTTCAATTTTAATTATATGTGTTTTCAAATAGACATAAAATGCCTAGCTTTGCTGTTCCACTCTGTGTAAATAATCAACGAAACTGCAAGGGTAATAATATATCATTTAACTCCTTTCTTAAGGATCCAGAAATTTTCCGTACATGGGTGCTCAAATGTAAAAGGAAAGACACAATTAATACAAATTTTGCTCGAATATTTTCCATTCATTTTGCTGATAGTGACTGATATTTCTGATGCTAAATTGAAAGTTAACTAAAATGCCAAGAACTTTAAACAAATTGAATGTTGCCAGTGTTATTACAATAGTTCCGACACGTAAGTAATTTTAAATAGTTTAATAATTCTTTAAGTGTAATTTATTCAGGTTTTTTCATTTATTGGTGTGGATTTTAAATATGTATTAATATGTTTAATGTTCCCGAACGTGATATTATAGTTTCTAACAATAATTATTTAGAAAGGACTTAATTTATCTTCCATAAAGCTTTGTGAATGTTAAGCCATATTCTCACGTGTCATTTTCAGTAATTCACTGAAGATTAATACAAAATAAACATCAGAACACTCATTTCATTAGACCGATTTATGTCATGCTTTTATTAAAAGTTAAAAGAAGTTATACTTTTATTAATTGTTAATTATTATCATTATTGAAAAATGAAAATACAATGAACCGTGTGAACACTCACAAGAATCAATGAATTCGATTTATTTAAACGTAAAAATTTATTTAGATATTTACAGACGATGTGCTGTTAAAAGATTTCTCAAAAATTATATTTAAGTGGCGAGACGAACAGACCGACCCATTTTTGGACTGTTACAGACAATTTGAATGTCTATGGAATATAAATAGCGATTTGTATAAAATAAAAAAGCACGTGGCTCCATTTTAGTAAATTAAACAGTATTTAATTATTCTCAACATAATCATTATGATGTCACTTGTGAACAAATTACTTTAATTTTTGTTTTCATTAAAAATGAAGCACTTGAACTTATTCATTGAAAAAGAGACGTGAGAACACGACTTTAAGCACTGGCTAGTGTACTGAGTGACGTCATACGCTCAGCCAATCAGATGTCTTTCTCCAACTGGCGTTACCTTCTATTATCTTTACTTTGGATGAGCCAACTCTTTGCAGACAGCTTCATGAGATCGAATTGTTTTTAATCTATGTAGTAGAGCTTAATGTTTTGTATCAGGTGTTTGTTAATACAATAAACTAGTCTCCTTTGATATTATTAGTGATTAGAAACTAGACGTTAAATACATCAATTGAGAAATCTGGAATTTCCCCAATCCTTATTATTATTTTTTTTTGCTTGCATATACTCCCATAAGTTCACATGGATGTCGATGAACTGAGAAACGTGAAATATTACCAGATTTTGCGCTTAGTTGAAAAAATATTATTTTTAATCAATATAGGCCTATTGTTTGTTTTTAGTGATATTACAACATAAAAGATTATGACAATCTAATTTAATCCATAAAATTTTGAAGATTGTGGAGGGTGATTGCAAAAGAATTTTTCTAGCCAAATAATGGAAATGAAAACTGTCAGGGAATCGAATTCAAGTCCTGATCGTCAGAGTCAGACATACCAACCAAACCCTCGAGAGTTTAACAAACTCTGCCGGTATGTGTCACCTACAAATTAATGCTATCTAAAATAGTTGGGGGAAAGGAATAATCATGATTATGGTTTGAGCAAATAATTGACGTAGATGTGTCATTCCTTGTGACCTAGGTTCCTTTTAACACTTTTTATAGATTTGGGGACTAAATTGTTAGATTCTTAACGTAATATTATGACAACATAAAACTTATCAGCTAAATTAAACTATGGCAGCAACATTTAAAAAAAATATAAGTTAGTAAGATTTGCCTTGGAATGAACTTATAGGAAATACAAACTTATTGTTGCTGTCAACATTTTACTACGTTATAAGTATTCATTTTCGTTATATCTATTAAAAGAGATTACTGCCGTTCACATTACTTGAGTTATGAATACGTGAAAGAATATTTTGTAACTTTTCTAGCTGTCAGATAAGGTTATTCCTATTGAAATGAAACTGGTTATTCAAACTTAATCATAAATTTTAGTTATAAGGAGATGGAATGCACATCTACACATATAGGCAGATATATCAATAATCATTCGTTCATTTAGTGTCTAAACACAAAGTTATATGAGAGAGAATTCTATGATGACAACCAAAGTAACAAAAAGACGTTTTAAGTCCACGGTAATCTTGTTTATTGTTTCTGAAATGGAGTGAATCTGCATTTCGAGGTGTCAATTAGTTTCACATACTCCCAGAACCTAGAGAAATTGGGTCACATAGAATATTAGGTGCCTGTATCACTCCAGGATTATAATAATAATAATTACTATTATTATTATTATTATTATTATTATTATTATTATTAGCACCGCGTCTTACTACCCGTTTGGGTTATACGCACTTACACTAATGTGTAATGGTAGGGTGATTGTGAGCTGAAATGGAGGACCTACAGCTTAACGTGGAATTCGAACCACGGTGGAGGCCTGGCATTCCTCAAATTCACAAGATGTCTTGACAGAGGTGAAGGAAGGGTTTTGGTAATCAGATAAATCTGTGCCGGGACCGAGGATTGAACCCCGGTCGCCAGCACAGAAGTCTGACACCTTACCCCTAGACCGCCAGATCTCCCGGCTAATAGTTAAAGCCTAGTACTCACTGGGCGATAATCGCTGGATACTTGTCAACATCGCTCGCGCATACACCAACGTGTATCCGGACACAAGTCTCCACCGATGTTAAGCGTCCACATCGAGCAACCGCATTTCCTCAGTCCCCTTTCAATCTACGATGGATCCGCACATCACTGCTGGTGTTGCTGCCACCTTTGTAATCATTACATGAGGCCAAAAGCAACAACAACAACAACAAAAAAAAGGAAAAAAGACGTTTGTAGGAAAGGGAATTTTCAAAATGGGGGTAGATTATGGTAATTTTTTTTTTGTCAGAGCTATTGTTAACTGACGGGTGCTCATTAAAAATGTCTTAAGGATGACGAAATAATATTTCGAGGAGCTACTTTGTGTTGGCAACCAAAATTACCACTACATCCCCAAGATAATACATAATGGACAAAAACCGTTTACTATGGCAACGAATAAAAATTATTTGAATTAAATTCTACAGTTGCCCACCGATGCTTGCGCGTGGGTACACACCGAGCGATATTCCCCAAATAGAGGTGAGAGACCAAACACTGACAGCTTTCTTTGCTCTTTTAACGCCAGATACTTGGGAGATGTTCCCCGTGTATCCAGACACACGGAAAACATCAGCGGGAAACATAGGTGGATTTTATTTGGCAATTATCGTCCAGTGTGTACTAGACTTACAGTAGCCCCATGGCTTCTTTGGTGCTGACTGACAACTCACAGCTAACAGCTAAAAGCTTTGAAAAGTTACCAGACCAAATTATGTACCCCTACGCTTAACCATAGGATCTACAAAAACATTTGTTAGGCAGCTGTCACTTCTGACAGTCAACATTTAGGTATATACCTAAATGTTGACTGTCAGAAGTCAGCTGTTAACTGTCAGTCAGCACCAAAGAAGCCACGGGGCTACTGTAGGTAGGTTGTAGGCTACAACTTGAACCAGGCGTCCCATCTTGGTGTGGTAACCTTGAGTACTCATTGGAAAATAGTGATTAGTGAGACAAGTGAAGTCATTTTACAAAAAAAAAATAGGCCTATATATATATATATATTATAGTGAAAAACTTTTTGTAATAGGCCCAATTTGAGAAATTGAGAGAATCACACTTCAATGCGATTTCTGGTTTAAACTTAATCATTTATCTAATATCTCGGTGCACTAGTCATGTTGAGCTCGACTGCTGAGGACGGGGAGATCGAGGTTAGAATCTCGGTCTGGTGAACTGGGAGTGGTTTTCCTAAAGGGTTTTCCACTCTCCCTCCACGCAAATGCAGGTTCACCTTCTCTAATTCAACCTTCCCAATTCCTAATCTATTAGCGTAATTAGTACTTAAAGCGTATAGCCCGAACGGGTATAAGAAGCGGTGCTAAATAATAATAATAATAATAATAATAATATCTCGGTTACCCACTTCAGTGATATCAGAGACCAGTCTGCAAATTACAACTAGGACGGTGTTTGAATCCCGGTTAGGGGTAGGCTACTGAGGTGTTATTTTTCTAAATGGTTTATAACTCTCCTTCCACGCAAACGCCGGTATATTTTTATCTTTCTTATCTCCACCACATTGGCGTATAGCTCGAACGCCTGGTTATAGCTGTATTACCTCTTAAGCTACGTGGTATCCGTGGGATGAGACGGGCTCTTGAAAGACGAGCTGAAGTATCAGAAAGAGTGATGCAATGATGAGCGAACAATATTTCGGACATTGTAAACAATTCTATGTTGTCAATTACTTTCCATGACACATATTCCCTAAGAGAAACTTCACAAAGGTTTTCACTGTTGTTGTTTTTTTAACACTTAAGGCTAGACAAATATAAAACGTTTTTTGTCATTGGTCATTGTAAAGTAATTATTGGAGAAATCTATTTTCTCCTAGAAACAAAAGGTTTACTGAACAATTTTAAATTGATCTTGATTCGCTTTAATTTAATCAAATATGACGTAATCAATAACATGTTTATTAATTGTTAAACACAAACATATTGGTTTGAAAACCCTGATATACTTACAGAAATGCACATTCTACTTTGTACAAAGCACAAGTATGCTAGCACGATTACTAAAATGTAGCAAATCATTTATTGATTAATTCCAGGCCTCCACCGTGGTTCGGATTCCACTTTAAACTGTAGGTCCTCCATTTCATCTGACAATCACCCTACTATTACACATTAGCGTAAGTGCGTATAACCCGAACGGGTATTAAGACGTGGTGCTAATAATAATAATTTATTGATTGTTTGATGATTGTTCAATGCAAGGGTCGGCCCTTACGCGCTTCCCTTCCATCCGGAGCTGGACGTGTACTCAGCCCTTCAGGTGGTCCGCATCATCTGGGAGAAAGAACATGTACTAGAGTTGTTCAGAAGTTCCCTGGTGCTTTCCAAACTGAAATTCTACGAACGAGTGATAAAGAGCCTACCAATTATGCCAGGAAAGGTATTTTAACATACCTTCCAGGGATCTTCTACATTCCACAATCGACATGAGACCCGCGGTCTTACCCTTCCGAAGGAAGTTGTGCTACAATTTTTTTTATAGAACAAACCGTCATCCTTGACTGGGTTTGAACCCATGGACATCGGGTCCTGAGGTGAGAACTCAACCTCAAGACCAATGAGTTGAACTAATTATTTATTAGAAACACTAAAAATAATTCCGAATTTTTATATGAGGCTTATTTTTATAGTTGTGATGAAAGCCCGTATTTTTACTCAAGAAGACAGCTTAAACCAACTCTTAAGCTATGAAGAGCTTACTTAAGTCAAGATCCGAATAAAATATATATAGGCTATGTGGTAAATATAATTTATATTTGAAGTTAAACTTAAATTGATATTCTTACAATTTAAATTATGTACATTTGAAATATCTTAAGAGCCATTTTAAGTTTTGTTTGGTATTATTACATATGAAGTTATTTTACCATATTTAAGAATGAGCTAAGTTGATTTTCCTAAGGTGTTATTAGATCCAGAAACAAATTTTGGATATAAAAACTCCCAGAAAAATTCCAGTTTAAATTTACTTTAAATAATCATAGGTTTCTTCTTAATATAACATGATTGTGTAACATAAAACAAAAAAATCATGCGAAGATAATTAACTTTTGAAAATTATTTAAAATGGCCTATTATTTTATTGATATCAAGTCTATTTTATCATTATAACGTATCATTTTATATGACGTGGGACTCAAATTGCAGTTTGGTACGAATGACTGGGAGGTAATCGAAATTCAAATCGTGGGCGAGAAAATGTTTTCCCCATCCTCTTTACGAGGTCTCATTTAATTATGGTATTAATATATTTTGTATTAAACATATCAAAAAACACCTAACCTCAAAGAAACGCTTTAGCTCCAAAATGATTAATATAATTAGCAAGAGATTTTGTAGCTCAGTAGCAAAACAAACTTTTAAGCAAATATTTCAATAATTCCACTTCCCTGTACGAATGGTCTAAGGCAGCGTTGGCAGCATATTTTTCACTTTAGGCCTAAGTGTAACGAATGAGAAATGAGATTCACCACAACATGTAAAAATTGAGAAATAAGGTCTGTTAATATAACATTTAAAACAACACACATTTTTAACAAGTTTACTCAACGCATGTTGATTTTGACTTATCAGTCAGACTCAGAAGAAGTTTAAGAACTTTTTTTTTATTTAAAATGCTAGACAATTTAATGCAAAATTTGACAATACTTTTGTCTTACAAGTTGCAGAAAAATTTGCTGAATATTTTAACTCAATGCACATCTAAACTCACCATCCAAATTGATATCAAATATTTAAGAATTGTATTTTGACTTGGAGAATGGGATTGTAGAGAATGTCGATTCACTCTCGAAATTGACTAGACTCTCGTTTATGGGAAAATTAGGGTTAAAATCCTGGTCGGTTTTAATGAGTGTGTTTTATCATAAAAGATTTTTCACTCTTCCTCCCGGGGTGACCTGGCGGTCTAGGGGGTAAGGTGTCAGACTTCTATGCTGGCGGCCGGTATTCAATCCTCGGTCCCGGCAAAGATTTATCTGATTACCAAACCCTTCCTTCACCTCTGACAAGACATCTTGTGAATGTGGGGAATGCCGGGCCTCCGCCGTGGTTCGGATTCCACGTTAAACTGTAGGTCCTCCATTTCATCTCACAATCACCCTACCATTACACATTAGCGTAAGTGCGTATAACCCGAACGGGTAGTAAGACGTGGTGCTAATAATACACTCTTCCTCCTCATAAATGCTGGTACATTTCCACTTGTTTAAATCTTCCTCATCCCTAACACATTAGGGAAATCAGTAGATACGAGTTTAAACTGAACAGTATTGTAAAATGAGGTGATTAAAAATCAATTTAAAAAATATTGGTATGGTTTATCCTGCGTGTGTATGTACTGTACCTATAGCTTCGGGACTTATTTAATCGGCAATCTTACTCTCTAAGCTACGAGGGTGGACAGTAGTGAACACATTCAATGGAGGGTGGAAATGTTTGATTGTGACTGTTTCATGGCATTCAATTGTAAAACACAACTAGAGATATAATTATTCAAATTAATAACAAAAAGTTAAATATTTAGTTAATTCTTTTATTCCAACTGACCTAGTGGTATAGTAATCAGAGCTTCTGGTTGCTGAACTAGAGATCCCGTGATCGATTTCCTGATGGTATCGGAGGATTTTTCTCAATATATAAGTGATCCACATGGTCATTAAGATTTGGTTAATTAAGGGCTCCATTGAAAGTATGTAAGACTAGTACATCCAGGCGTCTTCGTGTCAACGGTACATTAGTAAGCCTACTGGCTAATCTTTCCTCTAACTGAGCTAAAGATTTATGAAGCGTAGACCCACTATTACTATTACAATAATAATAATTATTATATTATTAGTATTATTAGTATTATGATTATTATAGTATTCTGGCCAGGGCCTCTAAGAGAGGTTTTATCAGGGGGTACAAAGTTTCTTTCGGGCCTCCATCCATTAAGTAATTAATACTATCTGAAAAAATAAAAGAAATATCACAAAATGATATTTAGTTTATAATTTTATATCTAAAAAAAAGGAAAACAATAAAACCAAAAAAATTGTACCTCTACTAATATTTTAGTATTATTACAAGTAGACTAGTATTACTACTAGTGGAAATATGATTGATAATCATCAATTTATGCAAACATTTTCTGAGATCCCAGGAAACTCCCAGGCCCGGGTAAGATGTAACCCCATCATCCCCCTTTGATAGAGCCTGATGTTGGCCATTAACTTACTGGTTTTTTGGCATGATACTGAATGATTAATGAGAAAATAATTTTGTAAATCTGGTTTTCCTCTATCCTACCAAGCAAGTGCAAGTGTATTTTTTTTAAACTGGCTTCGTCGTATTATCTTGGGTTAAATCATAGGCGTGTGTAGCACGATTTATTAGGGTTAGTATAATACAGAATGCCCCATCCTGGGTTAAGGNGGGGAGGTGTCAGGGTCAGGAAGCAAGCAGTACAATTTTAGTAATAAATTATATTATTTGTTTTTTTCAAACAAAATCAAATCAAGCTTAAATTAACCTATATATAACTTTGAATCTAAAACTAAAATTTATTTTAAAATTACAAACTTAACAAATGAAAATTATAGCGGTAGGCGGGGGAAAGCCCAATGGTGCTTCCATCTTTTAAACATTCTATGGAGATATCTGTTGTGATTATGGTTATAATATGTCGGTGACCAGGCGGTCTAGGGGTAAGGTGTCGGAGTTCTGGGCTGGGAGTCCAGGGTTCAATCCTCGATCCCGGCACAGATTAATCTGATTGCCAAACCCTTACTTCTTCTCTGACGCGTATTAATCACAAATTGTGAATGTTTGGAATGCCAGGCCTCCACCATGGTTCGGATTCCACGCTAAGCTGTAGGTCCTCTATTTCATCTCACAGTCACCCTACTATTACACATTAAGTGCGTACAACCCAAACGGGTAGTAAGACGTGGCGCAAATAATAATACATTATGTCTTTGAATTATTAAAATTTAAACTGAAACATATTTTTTTAGAGTCTTTATGAAGTTTAAAATATAAAGGCCATTTTCTTGAAAAAAATGTGTAGTTTGTTATTCCCCGATTTGTCTCTGTATTTTTCAAATGAGTTAGATAAAAAAACTAACCGAAGTTGACCAAAACTGATAATTTTGATCATTATGTATTATTAAATTTAGTGTGTATTGTGTAATACATATATTATGTACTTTAAATCTCTAAGATCCCCACATGCGATTAAATTAAAATGCAAATACAGTTGTTTTTTTAGTCATGCTTAGGCAGACATGCTATACACCGTACGCAAACCTATAGGTTGATTATAGAAAGCTAAGCTATAATATATATTATTTGTGGATCGCGTCTTACTAACCGTCTAAGCCAGGGGTCAGAAACTGGTCGATCGCGATCGATGGGTCAATCTCACGGACATTTGAAATCAATCAACTTAAGAAACCTTAACGCAGTTAAAAGTCGATCTTTTTAGTCTCCCTAAACTCACAAATTAATGTATAAATAACTTTTAAATAAAATTTGGGTGTGACCAAAATGACCTTGATCGGCCTAAACACTATAAGAAAATCAAATAGTTGAACACGAAAATGTAGCCACATTTTATTTATTCTATAAATTTTCTTCTAGAAAGTTTGGTACACAAACGATGGAGGAAAAATTGACATCAAGGATTATATATGACGTCTGAATAAAAAAAAATATATGTAAAAACAGAATGAATAACTGATGGGGCTGGTGACCTGGCGGTCTAGGGGTAAGGTGTCAGACTTCTGTGCTGGTGGCCGGGGTTCAATCCTCGGTCCCTGCACAGATTTATCTGATTACCAAAACCTTCCTTCACCCCTGACAAGACATTTTGTGAATGTGGGGAATGCCGGGCCTCCACCGTGGTTCGGATTCCACGTTAAACTGTAGGTCCTCCATTTCATCTCACAATCAACCTACCATTACACATTAGCGTAAGTGCGTACAACCCAAACGGGTAGTAAGACGCGGTGCTAATAATAATAATAAAATAAACTCTGGGTGATAGCGGGACATTTTATAAATTTATGAGTCGATCGTGGCCCAAAAAAGATTTCTGATCCCTGATCTAAGCAATACGAACAGCCACCTTAATAGGATAGAGAGTAATAAGGGGATTACAACTTCAGTGCACCCTCCTGGATTTGAATACCGGCCTACACATCACCAGCAAATCTGACTAAATGAGGTTGAAGCCTTAGCCCGTATGCCCATAGATGCGAGTTTGATTTTGATATAATTTTCTATTAATCTGTACTAATAAAATGTGTGAGCGTTACAAAATAAGTAAATAGGCCTAAATAAAAATATACACCTTGTTATAGCACCATGTCTTACTACCTCTTTGGGTTATACGCATATAAAATAATTACGCTAATTGTTAAGTATTAATAAGGTTGGCCCTAGAGGAAATGTTACCATATTTGCATAGAAGTAGAGTGGAAAAAACATTTTGGAAAAGCCACACTCTCTGCATCAAACCAGGATCCGAATCCGGATCTCTCCGTCATCGTCAGTCCAGTCTATTGTGAGAGTGACGCTTTAGACCATTCTAGCACTGAAGTGGGTGAAAATTAAATACAAATTTTAATTTATACATATACATATTATATGGATGTATATATTTACATTAACTAAAAACTAACAGAATCACATTTTATCCATATGTTGGACAATAATTGTTTGTCAAAGCCTAATATAAAAACCATCTCAAAACTCTAATTTATCAAATGCAACACCTTTCACCAAACTCAGTTTATTTCTAAGCTCATGAACTTAGTATGTGTCAATGAAAACGGGAACTCTTTGTGGAATTGAGATGGTGGCCGGCGCTGAAGACATGATTCTACCGCTGGATCAAGCCCCACTTCCCGACATCTGGTTCTTTACCTCCCCGCTCAACGCTTTGTCCTTGTTCTGAGTTAGATATTACACTTGATATAGGTAGTCTATAACGTTGGGGTCGAAACTCCTGAAAGTTTAGGATTTTTTGATTTATTTTTGCAATGTAGCAAACATAAATTAATACACATATTTTATTCTTGAGAAACTATCTATATCAAATCCCGATAACTGACATGCTCTCTCTGTTGCATCGGTCTGTAAGGAGACAAGTTAGTCTTATGCTGTTTTTTAGAATAGATACGAACTAAAAAAAAACAGATATTTTATTTATAGTAATATATTTTGACCGTTATAATATAATTGTTTTCATATTTACATTTTACCAAATTTGTGTATAATGATATTATTATTTATATATAAAGTGTGTGTTTATGTGTATCCTTATTTTATATTCTATTAAGTGATCATAGGGAGTATGTAATTAAAAATAAACTAATGGTGACCTGGCGGTCTAGGGGGTAAGGTGTCAGACTTCTGTCCTGGCGGCCGGGGTTCAATCCCAGGTCCCGGCACAGATTTATCTGATTACCAAACCATTCCTTCACCTCTGACAAGACATCTTGTGTTCACAATCACCCTACCATTACACATTAGCGTAAGTGCGTATAACCCGAACGGGTAGTAAGACGTGGTGCTAATAATAATAATAAGTATGCTGGACATCTTTAGGAAAGTCACATTCTACACCCAGGAATATTTCTACACTCAAGATTATTACACTTTTCTGGGAAACATATGTGCCTTTCTCAATAAAGGCTATATTTTGTTTGCACATATGAAACAATGAAAAGTAGCTCAATTGTCTGAAAGGAAGTACAGTGCTAATTGAAAAACCTTGTATTGAATACAACCAAATAAGTACCCTCCTTGTTTACATGTATTACACTACCGTAATAAAAATGTATGCAATTAATAAAATATTTGTAAAAAAAAACATTTCACTGACACCTTTTTAAACACCTCCCGCATGACTAAACTCAAGCGAATAGATAGTAAAAGAAGAACGTGCTAAGTCGACACATAAGGGAAAAACGATAGTTGGTAGGCCTACGACTTTAAATAAGAAAAATATTGAAAAATATTAATAAAAAAGGGCTGGTGAACAAAAAATCGTTTAAATAGTAAGATATTATTATTATTATTATTATTATTAGCTCCGCGTCTTACTAACCGTTCGGGTTATACGCACTTACGCTAATGTGTAATGGTAGGGTGATTGTGAGATGAAATGGAGGACCTACAGTTTAACGTGGGATCCGAACCACGGTGGAGGCCTGGCATTCCACACATTCACAAGATGTCTTGTCAGAGTTGAAGGGTTTGGTAATCAGATAAATCTTTGCTGGGACCGAGGATTGAACCCCGGCCGCCAGCATAGAAGTCTGACACCTTACCCCCTAGACCGCCAGGTCACAAATAGTAAGATAAAATTAATATAAAGTTTAGTTTTTGAGTAGCCTATTGTTAAGTTTCACGCGTCTTTCAAAGTTTAAGTAGTCTATATTTGATAGAGAGGTATATTTTAATTTCAAATTCCAACTAAAAGCTAGAATAGGAAAACGTATTATTGAAAGATATGCATGGTAAGATTTGGGTAACTGATAGTTAACATTTCTCTGCCCTTTCAGTTGAGAAACGCATGTTAATACTCAGTCAGTAAATTGTTGACATTTTGCCTGCTGTCCAGGAATGTAAAACTCAATATATACATAACAATAACTTTGCCGGTATGGATGTGGAATGTGGTCTCTTACGTTACATTCAGATAAACAAAAAAAATTAGGGTGTTCTAAAACAAGTTGCTTATGAAGACAATTGGTCCAAAAAGGGGATGAAGATATTGGTGAGTTGTGGAGGTTACATAATGATAAGTTGCATACCATGTACTCTCAACGAGACTTTTGGGGATAATCAGGTCTCGTAGATTACGGTGGGACACGCAGCGTGAATGGGAGAATCTAGAACCTTGTTCAAAGTACTGAATGGTAATCCCAATGGAAAGAGACTATTTGGAAGACATAGCCGCCGATGGGAGGATAAAGTTATAATAGAGCTGAAAGAGATATGGTGTAATGAGGTGGACTGGATAGAACTAGCTCAAGATATGGGTAGGTGGTATACTTTTGTAAGTACGGCAATGAACTTTCAAATTCCTAATGCCAAAGAAAAAGTAAGTAAATAATACCGTTATATAATATAGAAAATTATGTTCATACTTATACTCTTATCATGAAATTTTTAAAAGACAACATATCATCAATTAACTATGCATACCACACTACCATATTTATAAACTACTATTTAACACTATATATTTTTGTTTGAACAAAATATTATGAGAAATTAATGTACTATTATGAAACGTATTATTATTTCAATGGTCACTACAATAAAAATGTCAACATTTGTTAAAATCACTATTTCACTATACTTAACTTGACCCTTTGAAATACCAACACAATAATATAATTTGAATAAAATCCTCTACTAAGACTATATTTGTGAAATAAGATTTTATTTGCTAGACACTTTTAATAGCAAGGCATTATTATTATCATTTTTTTTATATACAATACAATTAATAGATAAAAAAAGGGAGCAAACAAATATCGTGAGAATACTTGGACTACAATTTAGTTCCCCTAGTTACCACAAGAGCATGGCAATAAATGGTGGACATACAACCAGTTAGCATGGGAGCTATCTTTTTGTGCTAGTGAGGCGTATTCCAAAACATTTTTTTTTTTACTTTCAAATTGACTGTTAAAAAGCATGGGCAGTCATAATATAAGTTCGTCACGCCATTCATTTCGTTTTAGTTTTGAACTTGTGAAAAAAATAGGACCACTTCGTTAAATTAGAAGTACTCTCTAAGTTTAAAAAATTATAGGGTTTTAAAGGAGTATATCAATTAATTGATCCACGTTGCTAGGATATATCAATTAAAAGAACAATTTTATTACGTTCACGTCTACAAAATGTGTTAGTAATATAAGATTAATTGAGACAGGGAATCCAACAATAGGTTCGAAGTATTTGGAAAAGTTTGTTCAACTTCAGATCGTAATAATTGAGAAATACTAGCCACGCTGTTTTATGAAGGTGATTATTTCAAGAGAAATATTATATTTTTGAGTATTGGTTTGATATTTTTTTATTTGTATTTACCATATTTGCTAAAATAGTAGGATACGTATTTTTACAAGAAAAAGTCGAAACTATTTTGTTGAATAGTGCAAATATTCCTAATAGATTGAAATAATCTCCAACATCCTATTATTTTGTTTCAATAAATAAAGTTTAATTTTAAGGAGCCATGACAATTGATTCTTAAAACTTTATAATGTTTCCATGTTTAATTAGAGAGCTTAGTAATGGATGTCCAAAAAGCATCTTTAAACTCTTACTCTAATGACGTAGTATGTATTGTACGTTGCTATACACGTTAGATTATTTTTTAAATTATAGTTCTTGCTGTGAAATAGAAATAGTTAAGGTTCGTATCCCACCTGGTCACTTGAAGGGGAACTTTATCGAAAAAGCAAAAGCTATCCGGCCCACATAATTCAGGAATAGCTTGACTATGAAATCTTTAATAGTCTTAATAATACTCATACTAATAATATTTCCTTTATATGGAACAGCCTCGGTGGCTGCATGTTCTAAGGCGTCACTCTTGCAATAGACTAGACTGCCAATGACATGGAGATAGGATTTTGAATTCCCCAATATTTAAATACGTGGATAGCCCAAACGGGTCGCAAGACAATGTGAACAAAATTGTATATATTTATTTTAAACACGAGTGGGCACTAATAGAATATTGTTGGCTACCCAAGAGGCTTAGCTTTAATATTGTGTATTTCCCAGACCTCTTTTTGTGAATAAAGCTGATTCCAACCACGTTGGATAATTAGGTATTTAATAGTCAACACACGGATTGACACTAATTCTAATAATACAGCACTAATAGTAAGTATTCTAAGAGGGACATTAGTTATTTGTAGCGTTTAACTATATTTTCTTACAAATATACATCTGACCAATAAAATAAGTCACTAGATCTACATTGATGTATTCGTACGTCAGGCAATATCTGTAGTGGTCACATTAGATAGAAAAAATAAACCCCTATGAAATAACAATAAATATAATGGATTAAAAATCCAAGTTATGTTTGTTAATAACGCTTATAGCCGCATCTACACCTCATGTTATTTAAATTGAAAGATTACAACTGGACGCAGGAATCGAGTCAGGGAACCTTGAATTAGTACTCCAATGCACTAACTACTGAGCTACCCGGGAGTAGTTAGATATCGTTGTTGTTGACAGCAAAAAATACGTTTTTATTTTATAAAAGGCCCTCCAAATATCTATTCGAAAGAAAATCAAGGTATAGTTTGTTTGGACCTAAATAGACACATACGCCTTTAATAAACTAATTAATTTATTCAAACACGTCCCTTAAATTGAATTTCCTTCATTTCCAATTTAGTAATAAGACCCGAACAATTTATTAAATAAATACCAGATATTGAGAAAAATCATTAAGTTCTACTAATTTTTTTATTTTAATTAACTCACGACTAAATTTTATAGCAAGCAATATTCCATTATATGAATTAAGCGTCTGAGTGGCGGATTTCAACGTCGATTATTGAAACACATAAGAATAAAATATTTTCAATTAGAATCCATCCAATTCACTAACAATCCTAGATTCTCCCTGATTTCATCCCCATTGGTGCTCCAATTCTATTGGTCATAATTGGGGGTTTGAGACTCCCCTACTCCCCCACCCGCAATAGTCCATTTACCTTAACCGCCATTTTGGAGTGTTATCAACGGGAGCCTAGACGTGTTCGAGAAATGGAAGGTCGACTTGACGCAACACGATTTAAAACCTGTTGGCGTTGAGGCCATGTCAACGCGTTGATAATGTCGCTTACTTGACACGCAACATCGACTCCATATGCACCACCTTTTTTTTTCACGACAAACCACCAATCCTAGGTAAAATTGTTATGCGTGGTCCACAGATTTAAATATTAATATTTCATTATAAAGAAAGGAGAACTCTTTTATTATTATTTTTTTTGTTAGTAAATAAGCATTTTAATCATCGTGGAAAGGTGTCAACATGTCTCGTCAGACATGATACATTGTATTTAGATGCACTTAGCACTTAAAAAAAAATATAAAATGAAGTCCAAATGGAATGAATTACGCGTCGAAAAAAACATTTGCAATTCATGTTCTGGGGGAAGATTTGCTATTTCATTGAGAGAAACCACTTTGAAGATTAATATTATATTATAGTAAACATTAAAATATCTTAGTTAGGGCTTATGTTTAATTTTATGTAATATTACATTACCAAGGGTGGGCTACTGTATTATTTAAGATTTTTATTTTATCTCGGGAACATTATATCTAAAACACTTTTGTATGTCATTTTAGATTATTTTATTTTATATACTATGTGTTCATGATAAATCAAAAAGAATACCAATATTTTAGATTATTTTTATGACCTATATTTTTGAAGGCTTTCATGGCCAGTGTTTGAATTAAAATAAGAATTTGTATAACTCGGGTTAGGCTATGCCGAATTCAGTAAAATTCAAAGAAGAGTTGAGACTCATAAAATTTTCTTATCGCCATTTTGGCCATACTTTCAATTTTCAAAATACATTATTAAAATCAAAATATTTTTGCACCCCTTTAGGCCCTATATAAAATTAAATTACCGTGGCTTGTATACAAAATCAATCAGTCTAATAGAAGTAATCACAGAAAAATAGAAGCTAATATAATATCACAGAATCCTACATTCTATATAAATGTTTCCCAACTGGTGATCCACGGACTAATATCGGGACATGGGCTCGTGGATGTAGGTGGCAAAGTTTAATTGTATTCATAATCAGACCGTAGAAAGCTAGCCTTTAAGGGGGGGAACCCTTATACAATGTTACTATATCTTTAGTGAATAAAAATGGTTATACAAATATATGGACCCGCCTAGGGGGGTCTCCTTGATTCCAGAAGAGGGAACGAACCCTTGTATCTAACTTTGAAAAATAGGTTGGTAAGGTAACGTTGAATAAAATATCTACAAACTCAATATACCTACAATTTTTTGTTTTTGTTTTTGCTAAACGAAGAAATATCTATAATTATGCACACACATAGCTCTACATATTATGATATAGCTTAAAACTATAATACCTTTATTATTTAAATTGTTAAATCTCTCATTTTGATGGTCTCTTCAAATTAGAAAATAAATTGTTCAAGAATAAATTCTCTGTGTAAATAGACAGGAGCCTACATAGTAAGTCACTTTAAATAAAGACAATCAGACAACTTTTTCTCAAAATATTAGAATAATGGGCTGCTATAGATACCTTAATATTAAATGTGATAAAATTTAGTTTAAAATTGAATAGATGGTCAGTTAGGACTATGATAAATAACATACTTTTTTTTAAAGAAATAGATGAGTTCAGGTAATTATTAATCAAATGTATTATTATTATCACCACGTCTTACTACCCGTTCGGGTTATACGCACTTACGCTAATGTGTAATGGTAGGGTGGTTGTGAGATGAAATGGAGGACCTACAGTTTAACGTGAGATCCAAACCACAGTGGAGGCCTGGCATTCCACTCAATCAAAGGTAATTATAAAGTTAGAAAAATTTATAATCTCATATTAAGGCTTATTTGGAAATTGAGAATAATTATTAGAAAATGTGCCCTAATAGGGATTATAGTCGCGGAACCTTGATTTAGCATATCGTTCTTCTAAACAATAGGTCAGTTATTAAAGAATTGGGGCGAATAAAATAAAGGCCTTTGGTTGAAAACATCGTTAGGCAATATCTTACTACTAAACTAAGAGAAACCAAATGGTTAAGTAATTTACTTAGTTAAAAGTCCTACTGATTTTATTATAGGCCTAACCCCATATATATAGATAGATCGATAGATAGAAAGAGAGAGAGGCTATATATCCTAAATCTAATTAGATGTGGTCACAGCTATAATACAGGCCTATTTGAAATTGAATTTGAAAAGAATATTAAAAATGATTAATTTTGACATTTTATTAGTTAAGCTTACGTAGCTAATCGATGGTCTTAAGGCACAATTTATGCAAAAGATTGAACTGACAATGACGGGGAGAACAGGGTTCAAATTCTTGTTGGGTGTCCTGAGGGTGTTTTCAATAAATAGTTCTTCTTTCTTGGTCAAAATAGACGTGGGTACATTTCCTCTAAATTTAACCTCACGCGTCCCTTACACATTAGCATTGTTAGTACAAACGTGTAGAACCCAAACCGGGTAGTGAAACATAGTGACGAAAAAAATACTTAGGCCTACTTAAATAAAGGTCTGCATGACAAAGAGTAGGCCTCAAATTAATTTATAAACTATTCTTAAACTGACTGAAATAATACAATTCCTTTGATACCGAAAAAAAGTGATTAATAATCTATCAGTTTAGAAGATCCATAATATTTCAAAGGTAAGATTACAATTTGTTGATAGGCATTTATTCTTGTGTCTTAAGGGTCTTTCAATTTGTGGACCAATTAGAAGATGACCAAAACGTACAAAAAATCATTCTACGCAGATTACAATCTACAAAGAAGAACCTCCAACAGAAGCAAACAAAGACACATCGATATCGTCTAGTAAGTAGTTACTGCCGGGTGAAAGGACATTTCAACGACAAATAAATATACGTAGGTGAAAAGATGCCCAAACTTCCTTCCCGTTTTTTTAATTAATACACACTTTGATTTATTTTTTTGGTGATAATGGATTTGTACTACAAATATTAATTTCTTCCTAAAAATAAATTAATCAATTATCTCCATTCTATAGCTCAATAGATTTAATTAAATCTCTTTCGACACAATTGAAGGTCTTCAATTGCATTTCAAATAATAATGTCAGATCTTAATGTAATATATCTATTTGGAATATATATAATTCAACCACAAATATGTTGGTATACATTTATTTTTTATTAATATGTAAATAATTTATCGAGGATATTATTTGTTTAAAAAATCTAAAGAATTGCTAATATTTTATGAATTAGAAACGCTACATTATAATATATAACATGTATTTATACTTATTTTGACCATATTTTTAATAAATTGGTTTGATAATCCAAATAAAATAAAACGTAATTTAAAACGGTAATTTGGAGGTTACCTTTTTGTTTAATCTAACTTTGATAAACCAAAAAGCTATATTATTATTATTATTATTATTATTATTATTATTATTATTAGCACCGCGTCTTACTACCCGTTCGGGTTATACGCACTTACGCTAATGTGTAATGGTAGGGTGATTGTGAGATGAAATGGAGGACCTACAGTTTAACGTGGAATCCGAACCACGGTGGAGGCCTGGCATTCCCCACATTAAAAAGCTATAACGAATAAAAATAGTTTATTTATATTTTGATCTTAATAAGTTAGCCTCTAAGTTTAATATGTTGATTAATAATGTAAGCATTCATATTTTTTGTGGTGACAGCGCTACGCCATGTGGATAACATAATAATTAACGTTGAGAAATTCATCAGAAAAAAAAAATGGAACAATTACGAGTCCTTCGAGAGTAGTTGGTGTCGGTGTCGGTTGGATTTAAATTCGTAACTAACCATGAAAACGTTTGAGAATTTACTATGAATGTGTGACTAATCACACTCTTTTTTAATTAGTGTAAATTGAGGTGTTACGGAAGTATAGGCAAGGAGCACTATATATTGGGTGATATCGTTCCATGTAAGCAAGATCTAACTACCGTTGTATAATTGTTTCAACTAAAAGATGTTTCTGTGTTTTTGAATTAAAATTTTGTTCGTAACGCGATTGTTCAAAATCAGTTTATAATTTTATTTTGTCACCACGTCAGGACTACATGCGTTTTAATTAACATTGTGTATTAATGGAAGAGAGAGTTAGAATTAACGTGAAATATACCTGAGTTTTGCGTGAAGGGCAAGTAGAAAACTATTTATAAATACAGCCCTTAGTATATCAGGCGCGAATTCGAGCTCTGGCCACACTACCATTGGCAAGTCAGACTCACAGTAAGTGCCTGACATTTAGCCCGAGTTCCCACCGATGAGGTTTAAATACTTATAAAGTTGATGATTGCCACGTCATGCTCTTAATCCTCCTGCATTATTATCGGTTGGGGTCATCCCTACTGTTCGAATCTTGAAAATTAAAACTCTCCTTTTGAGTGAAAATCCAGATCCAGACCTCTTTGATTAAGATATCATTTGGCTTTCACAACGAACATTTGGGAAAAAAACTGTAGGCCCTATACAATTTAATAAATTATATTTTAACAAATGGTGATTAGTCATTGAATAAAACCCTAAATTATTATTTTGATAACGTGAACTATTCCACGTTTAAGATTGCAATTAAACGTTTGATACATCGTCCTTTATCAAAGTATTGAAAGTCTTCTGTAAGAAATGAATATTAATTTCCTGTTTTATTAATATTTATTTAAACATTTAATCGTGGGAAATCAACTATAAGAGCTGTTGTAATTTATTATTATTATTATTATTATAGTAATAAACTCGTTGATTTTAGTTTAAATGCTACCTTTAAGCAAAATAGTATAAAATGTTTAGTTTATAATATAGCTTAAGTTTTATATAATTTTTACAAGCCTCCGTTAATGGAGAGGAAAAATAAGTAGGACCTAAGGGCTGAATTTTGAATAAATAACCTAAGAAATATAACTTATTTACATAACCAATATTGATTTTAAAAATATAATCTGTATCTAAGGCAACTTTTAAAGGTTCTAAGACCATGATTAATTTTTAGTCAAATTATTCTTAATTAATAAATTTTATATAATTTTATGAAAAAAACCTATCAATAAATAAAAAAATTATCAAATAAAATAATGATCTAGTACGTTAATGGAAACATTTTTTCTTTTAACATTTATATCAAAGAGAGTTTTAATTGTGATAGTTGGTCGGAGACAATGTCATGTTAATAAACAAGAAGAGCTTCTTGATCCCTCAACCGACACCTTGAACTCCTCTACTTTCACCCCCCAACCCAATCTCACCCCAACTCCTTTCTACAACCCTTAGCGGGAGAGTACGACGTCGCGTTAAGCCCTACAGCAAATGCGCCGGTGCACCGCGGCGGCAAATCCCACCACTAAGACGCTAGCCCATTATTGGCTTTAATTTGTAAAACCAACAAAACGTCGCTCGATGATTTACAGACCAAAACAGCTTTAAACTAAAGTGTTGCAACAGTAATTTGAGCTTGTCTCTAATTAGATCTAGGTTGCATGTACTCAAACCCTACGTTTTATGTTGGCGTGTGTCAGTTTTTTAATGCTTAATTTGGAGCCCACTTTGAAAATACAGAAATATATCAGCACAAGACTTACAAACTCACTTAATCTGGTGGAGTAGGTGCCTGAAACTATCCCTATACACAGTATCCTAGAGTAATATTGTTTGTATTCCAGTGATGAATATTTATGCACATAAAATACTTTACCAGCCAGATTTTATTGGACATGTGTCCTCTAGACTTAAAATCATATCTAGACAGCGTGAATTCACAGATAGGTAAGTCCTTAAGGGTGCTACATGGGAGAGCATTTATAAGCGTAGCAAAAGTTTAGAAATCCCAAATTATTTATTAACTATTCTATTAATTTTTAACATTGTTTTAACCAAAATGTAGGCGAAAGTTCTGACTTAATTAATACCCGATAACACAATTCCACATTCGCTTATTTTTTGTTGTGACCCTATAGAATCATGACATTATTTGATAGCGGAAGGCTACATCTAGGTAATAATCTTTTGAATTAATCTCAGAGGTACAGTACACATTTTTATGTAAAGTGACGCTGAATTTTGTTTAACTTTAAATTTAAAATTTAAACTTTGTATCTGGTCAGAAATCTACTGATAGATTTCGCTTACATATTGTTGAAAATATATTAAAAATATCGAACAAATTCTTAAATAATGTGCGATTTCTAAATGTATACAACACGCCTGAGTGCTCTACCATGTATAAAGCACCCTTAAATAGTAAACTAATGAGGTATATTGCAATAACAAACACCCAATTAAAATTATTTGAATGGCTATAGATAAATAATTATTTTTAAATTTTATCTCAGTTATTTCCTAAAGACAGTTTAGAAATATTTCATCGAATTTGTCAAAACATGGTGGTAGGTCTATATTGTAATTATTTCTACTTTTAATGTATTACGATTTTATTTATTTGGTCATAATTAATAGTAATTTTCAAAAACTAAACCCATATTGAAAAAGTGTATCTATAATTGATATAGTTTTTGTGAGAGAGCTTCATTTAAAAATAAGCTATATCAGGAAATCGAGTGTCTCAAAAAATAGGTTATTAACTATATAGTCTATATAGATCCATATTTTTACTAATTTCCATTTCATATACGTGAAATACAATTTAACGTGCTTACTTAATTATATTTTCTATAAACTATTGTATATTTATACCTTATTTGAAAACTTCTGGAAGTCTTATAATATTATAACTATTTTATCTGAGTTGTATGGATAGAATAGTTCGGCAAATAAAATATCTTTAAGAACTCATAGCAAAATTAAAATAAAGATTATTTGGTGGTTACATCTGATAAAATATAATTTTTATTATTATCATGTACCGTAGCCTTCATACGCTCAAATATTTTCATTGAATGAAAATGTACAACTGAGGTTTGATTTGAGTCTTAACTAATCAATATAATTATTATATATTGTAAATGAGATGTCAAGAAATAAGATACATTTTTAGTACTATCCAAATCAACATGGTTTTATTATTTTTTCATAAAGTGATATTAAGTTAAAAAAATATATTAAATTACTGTATTCTGGAAGCCCTACAGGTAATAATGAAGATTGAAAAATACACAACGATTAAATTATATCCTTTTCCTACCTCCTGTTTCTAAAAAAAAAACAAATAAATAAAACAAGGCATCAAGAAGCTAGGTAGTCGTTTCAAGCTACAAACCTCTGGGTGAATGAAAAAATAAGATAAAAAAGGTAATGATTTATTTTTATTTTTTTGGTGGGGAGGTAAGAAAACATGTTATTTTTAGGCCTATATGATTATAGGTCTTACTTGTATGATGAGGAAAAATTGATTAATTTAAAAGAAGAAAATTTACTGCGATGAAAGATAAATGAAGTCTCAATTTGGTAATAAAACGTTGAGGTAGAATTTTGAAATAATGATAATATAACGCATAGTTAAGTAGATGCAGAGAATATTTTCTAAAATATATAAATATGATAAAAGGAACATTTTCATCGGGCAAGATATGTTTTCGAAATTTCAGAATCAAAAAGTTAAATAGAGCCACCAAATTAATATAATTATATATAAAATAAATGTGTTGATATGAAGATATTGAAATAAACATTTTTAATATAAAGTATCTCTAAGAATAAATTAATGAATTTCTGGGGAAAACATGAATTTAGTCTGCACATTGTATAGTACAGCTTATTATAAACGAGTTAGTCAAAACTTTGCTATAATAACTGAAAATTAGCCTTTTTTATTTGATTGAATACGACTCTACGGAAACCCAAATTGGTTTACCTTATTTATGAATAGGTAGCAAGTATAAATTTTTTTCCTAATTTTGTAATAACTTAAAAATTTTAGAGCAAATTTTAAGATTTAGAATTATCTAGACGTAATAATACTTATTATTATTATTGTAAAAACTATCCCTTGTAAAATTTAAACAACAATGGGATATATTGTAGAGTATTTAAATACTCCTAATATAATTATAGAAATATATTACATTTATAAATATCAATCGAATCTAGCTGCTTTGTAAATATCCTTTTACAAATTAATTTTCCCGCCCTTCCTACCTTCCAAATAGGGCTACGTTTGTTTTATTAATAAGGTAACTGCATGGTTATTATATAAATTTAAATATAAAACGAGTTAATAAATATAATCTTATGTTTGATTTAAATGGATAGCGTGGATAATATGAATAATTTAATTGGGCTGGGAGCATTAATTCGTTCAAAATTAATAGATACAACTTTTCACTTCACTTGATTTCTTCAACAAATAAGTTTCTTAGGTTATGTAAACTTGAGCTGAAATATGTTTTAAGGACTGCTTAACCTCTGGCCAACGAGGCTTATTAAGATTACGAGATATCTGAAGCCTAACTGAATTGAGTAATAGTGTAAAGGTATGGATATTAAAAATGCAGTATCACATAAAAACTACGCTCATTTCAGATATAAAATAGCCCATCATTGATATATAGAAACTAATATCCTTAATTTAGTATGAGAGTTAGTTGAAATTTTGATTAACAATTTATTACGTCTAGTTTTATCTAAATTGGAGACACAAATAGATAACATGAAGAACATTAAACAATTGAGATTGACAAATGTAAGTTTATGTATATAATCATGTAATTACGATATGATTTTTCAATTTGATATTATAAAGCCTTGCTAGCGTGACAATCCTTTTAAAAAATTTGGCTCCACTGCAAAGCCCCCAATTTTCACTTGGCTACAATGACATGTTACTCACCTATTGTCTGAAAAGTTGCAAAGAACGATTAGGCGTATAGTTATTTTCTTATATTTATTTAGTTCATATTTCTGAAAATAGAGCAACTTATTAATTTTTTTTGTCTAAACTTTGAAACTTGGATAATTTTTAACTATATTCTTATATATTTTTAAAGGATTTGAAGTAGCTATCCTCTATATACAAATGCATATTCTCTCTATCGCTAATCTGTAAATAGATGAGGTTAAATATTATATTTATATTTTTTGATAATAGTTTCCATATGATCTAAATTAATAAATAGTTCGTCGCTTATTAATTACAAATGTTCTTCCATAACGTGTGAACTTTTGACAACTTTCTGATGTAATTTTTGGATGTTACACTTAGAGATGTGTTTGAAATCAATTTGGGAGTGATGGTAGTGGAATGTAGACCCTAACCCTAAAAGTATTTAAACACAAGTTCTAAGTAAGAAATTTTAACAACTATTTACACCTAATAGGGTGATATATTTTAAGGCATTTTTAATAATTCCAAAGAGTTTAATTGTCAAATAACACGTAGAATTGTATTGGTGTTTAATGAAACTTCTTAAGAAATATATATGTTCTACAATGCTCTTAAGGATTTAAAATAACGCCACATTGATATTGCTCGTATAAACCAATAAATAATCCAATAACACATTACAGTTTATACCAAAAAGCTTGAATTTTAATCTCTCAATGTCAATTAAAATTGTCCAATTAGTTTCTAACAAAAACTTCCGCTTACCATAGAATCGGTACAAGCTAAGCTAAGTACTTATTTTGCCCGGTTGTTCAGAAATAACTGTGTTTGGTTTTTGAAGAGGTGTGTATCACTGTCTAGGAATGTGTTTATCAGTGCGTAACCTCTCTAAAACACATGTCGCTTTATTCACGACCCGACACATAGCCCCAATGGATGACGGTGGAACATTTCAAACTCCTGAGCAGTAACAACGATCTCTTAACTGTCTGGAAAAGTGTTCGGTATTACCATCCAGATAGTTTCTATCATAACTAGACTATCAGTAATCTGTAATAATCGACCAACAACTCCAGAAAGGCCTGGCCCATAAGGATAAATTTGGACCCAAGCTATTAAGTGAACTATTTCTAGCATCTAATCGTTGCTGTTAGAATTTTTTTTTTATCATATTAAATAAATTTTCTATTAAAAACAAATCACGTATTTCTAAGGGAAATCACGGTTACCACGTCTCTTTGCATTTAAAACAACATATAAAACAAAATGAAAAAGTGAAATGTCAAGTCAAGATATAAACGTTACACGTTAACAAGGAATTACGTTGAATATATAACTAGAGGACAGATGGGAGATCTTACCTGCCCGACTTTGTGATCACCATCTCCGTGCCTAGCTTGTGAAACTTCTCCCACAGCTCCTTGCCTTCCAAGGTGACCTTGGGGTCGTCAACGACCCCGTCGTCTTCAGGCTGGATGGCTCTTAGTGGGCGCACCATGGCGGGGTGGTGGTGATGAGCTGCCGCTGCTGCAGCCGCAGCCAGCACAACGTCTTCCGCGGTGGTGTAGGGGTGCGGATGGTGGTGTGGTGGGGGTGGATGGTGCGGGTGGTGAGAAAGTTTAGGGATCAACGTCCCAGGGTAGCAGCCTCCTGGGGTGCCTCCGGCCGCAGCTGCCCCGAAAGATGCGGCCGCCGCTGCCAATGCCGCGGCGGGAAAGTACTGATGGTGGGCCGCCGCTGCAGCCATCGCCGCCGCATGCTCTCCGGCCGTGGTAGCGCCGTTAGGACTTCCTCCGGCCCCCTGTCCTGCCCCGCCTCCACTTCCACCCCCACCGGCGGCTGTCAGTAACGAACTGACGCTGAAATCGGTAGGGCGCTGTAGTAGGAAAGGGTGATACGCCATCGTCGTCGTCTCCGCCGCGGGTTCGGAGGAGGCAGACGTCTTGACGGACGTGGACGTGGACGGCGGCGTGCAGGCGATCGGGTCCGTCTGCTCGAATCTCATGGGGACAGCTGTGGCGCCAGTGTCCTGCAGGGGGTTGGGGGGTGTCAGTGGAGTATCGCAAGGAACAAAATGGTCCTTTCCGTCACCTATCTGCCGACATCGACAAACACAGAGAGTACCCACCACCACTCGCCAACAAACTTTTGTCTTAACTAAACAACTTTCAATAATGTCTTCTCACAAACAAAGCTTTCGTCCAACAATTTTCTTGTTTTTGATCAAAGTGTAGGCTCACACTAGTAGCCCACCCAGTAAGGGGTGTTCCCCAACTACCCCTACAGGTAACCGAGTAGGCCTACCTGATACCAACCACTGAGTCAAACTGTTTTCACCATCACAAATGATTGACACCAACTCTTTGTTCTTTGTTGCACACACACCACAGATCACGTTCTTGGAGGCAATTCTCTGCTCAATTTATCGATCAGTTTGTATCCTTCAACTATTTTTTTCATGATGATCTCGGTATGAAAATGCGTTTGTCAAAATCCTACTAATATATCACAGTTTGGCGCTAAACATATCGCTTTCAAGTTCCATTATGTAAGCTTTTACTATTCAGTTGACGTTCACTCAGACTGTGTCAAACTGCCGTGACTTTATTTTTCACTGAAAAGCACCAATTTCTTTAGAAATAATGTTGGCGAAGAACAAAGAAAATTGTCTTAAAAGTAGTTCACTCGATGATCTAAGGTATTACACAAATTATTTTACCCACGAAAAGAAAAAAATTATCGAGGACAAAAATATGACAAAAAATTCTCACTTTTCACATAAAAAATGTTTTGACTTTTTTTCCCCTTGAAGGAAGTTTGGTCTCGTGGCTTGAAGGCTGGAAGTAAACGGTAGGTGTTCCGGAAGTAGGTTCAGTTAAAGGAGAAAGTTTTTTTTTTTGTATTCCCAAAAGCTTGTTTGTTGTCGTAGGCGCACGTTAGGCGCGACCATTCGCCACCTCGTCTTGCCTGTTTCGCGGGTGTGAGGGAACTATAGGCTAAGGAAGCCGACGACTTTAACACCCCGACTTGCTCCGGTGTTAATGAGGGGAAGAAAGAGGGGTGAAGGCTGGGAGTATGGGGCGATGAGAAAATAGGAGAGGAGGGGGGAAATACCGTCTGGGGATTGGACTGCCTCGCTTACTTGTTCAGCCAATAGGAAGGCGTACTTTCGGGTGGCGGACGGTTCACACTCTGACCAAGCCAAAGACACGTCTGTGTGTGTATGTGTGGTGTGATACGATTTGAGGGGAGGGGCGCAAGCATATTTGAGGGGAAACCGGGTGTCAAGTTTTTTTTTAAATTGTGGTAAAGGGTGAGAGAGAGAAAAAGAGAGAGAGGGAGGTAGAAATGCAGAAAGCCAGTGAAAATAAAAGTAAATAAAACCGTCCTAGAGAGGATGTGCCTGCGGTTTTTTTAGGGGAGGGTTAAAAAATTGAAAGGGAGGATTCACGCTGACATTAAAATGTGAGAGGGGGTTAAAATACGTATGAAAAGGGGGACAAAAGCTAAAACGATATATGCGTTTAGGCTTTGCATGATAAACAAAGCTATTAGAATTAAATATTCGTTCAATTTTCTAAAAGAATATATATATATTTCAAAGAGGGGGATAATTCTGCTAATTTAACAAAAAATTGCAGTGTGTGCTTCTTATAACTGGCCATTATGAGTATCACACATCCCCATCCATTTGGAGTTATGGTTAGAGAGACCATTCACAAGTCTCGTGACCCTTGTTTGATTTCAGATGATGTTGACGAAGATTTTTATTTCTTATATTTTAAACTGGTTAGTAAATATCTAGGTGCTACGACTGGGTATATAAGCTACGACCAGCCGAACTAACCAAGGTTAATAAGAGTGTTTAGAAAGTATGCTACATGCTTAGTACGACAACATAATTTTAAAAAAAAGCACACCTAAACTTCTACTTGTAATAACTAAAAGAAAAATAAACTAGTTCTTTTCACACCAGCCCCAACCGATTAGTTGGGCGTCCATGCATTGAAATCCACACTTATATCTGAATTTGACTATTCACTTTCAACTCTTACGTTTCATTGACATTAAAGAATGATAATTTGTTTCTTTAAATCACACAATTTCGAAAAACCAATCGGATACTATTAAGATGTATTTGTAATTGCTCCCAGAGTGGTTCCTACTTCCCGAACGTTTCATTTGAACATTTATAGTCAAAAATTGTTATTCTTACAAGCCCGATACGATGAAAATTCTCTCGAAAAACCGTCCCTTCGAGCCGAACCAGAACAAGCAAGTGTTTTCAACGCCACACACACACACAATTTTAAAAAACCTATTTCACTCAAGTATTTAGTATGAAACTTGTTCTTTATCACGACAGTCGATATTTTGGCACCAAACTCTAATTTTTAAAAATTACATTCGTCACTTCCCCTTCTTTTGTTCTAATTTAACACAGTCAAACAGCTATACGAGTAGCCCCTTCTGCGTCTGAATGAAGCTAAGGTGTCAAGCCTTCTTACGATACGACTACTTCAACCAAAGTTTTATTTTTTATTGTTTAATGTTATTTTATATCTATTATTTATCTTGACTGGTTCCCCTCCCTTCCTATAGATAGTTTTGTTTTTTCGTGGTAGCTTACCATATTTGAACGTTCTAAACCACAGCTCCTGGTGGGGAAGTGAAAAAAAAAAAAAAAAGGGTGTTCGGGGGGGGGGGGGGAGGG
>CABEEJ010000906.1:129007-139637 GCA_901482245.1 Timema douglasi | reverse complement strand
AAAAAAAAAAAAAAAAGTTTTTCCGAGGTGCGAGCGATAGGCGCCGGATTACGGTGCTAGGTTCGTCGGGCTTGGAGCGGCGTGAGAGGGGAAGGTGTGAGGAGGGCGGGGCTTCGATCTCCCACCCCTCACCACTACCACCGTCTTACCAGACAGGCGGAGAGGAAAAAGAGGGCGCGGCTTCGTTGGTGTGAACTGTGGAAGAACAGCCGAGACAGAAGAGGCCTTCCCTTGGTTTTCTTATCGATTGTCAGATAAAATGTCCTTTTTTTTCCTGTTTATATATATATATAGGGTCGTAAGGTTGGTCAGTAGGACATAGGGTGCATTTTTATAGAGTTTCTTATAAGTAGACTTAACGCATGGAAAAAATAAATAGCTTTGAATTATTACATCAATAAGATTATTGGGACAGATTTGTCATATAAGTCATCAATATAGGCCACATAGAACATTAGTCTTGATATATATATATAAACTCAAAACAAGCCATGAATTAAAAATAATTAGTAAATACATACAACACGTTTGTTTACCAACAAATTCAAGGTGCAGCTAATTTCCTTTTAAGACACTGAACATTTTAAATAATATACCATATTAGAGTCTCAACAAAAGTACACGACAAACAAATTTGTACACATCATTTATGTATTTGAAAGGGTCGATATTTATATATATTTTAATTAGTTACATATTTAATTTAATAAGTTACAATGGCGCCGTCAAGTAGTGAATTTATCTATTTTCTGTCACCGTAAACAACACCAAACTATCAATAAAAAGAAGCAAGCAAATAGCTAATAGAAATATGGGAACAATACAAAAGTGTAGAGGATTAGAAATAGAATAGGGCGGGGACTTGTCTAATCTGAGTGGACCCTAAACCGAGCATTAAATATAAAAAAAAAAAGAGACGGGAAAACGTTCCCCTTCAATGTTGATGTGCTTGGCCACGCCCACTCCGGACCGCAAGCACTTGCCAAGAAAGAGCGCCAGCCGAGACTCTAGCGGGTAAACGATGAAACACAAGTTCTCCAATGGAGCACGGTGTATCGTCGCAGTGTCGTTGGGAAGGTTTCACGCTGTCTTCAAAACTTCACAAACGAAAGTGTAAAAGACAACTTCACGGGGAAGAAAGAAAAAAGCTAAGGCAAGATCTAGACGGAGCGGTCAAGACGACATCAAACTGCTGGGTTTTTTTTGTTTTTTTAAGATTTACTTTTACCCCCCCCCCTCCTCTCCCCCCCACCCCGTCCACCTTACCCCCAACGTCACTCCCACAGTTCTGTCTCAGAATGAAAAACAAAAGACTATCTGCTGAGCAAACAGGTAAGGTAACATGAGGTGGGAGGCCATGTTAAGTTTAAGTGTCATTATGACGTCATGGTTTCATGTGCTTGCATTCATTAGAAAAGCTGCCTTCTATTATGATCATCTAATTAGATAACGAGAACAATGTGTTAGAGTAATGGCTCCATAATACTTTTGTTGACACTCCCAACTGTCAACAGTAATTAAATGTTGTATTTAGGAGTACATGTGTGGGCTTAGGCCTAAGTGTATTCTTGACTAGGTTTATGGATGTAGATTAAGGTCCTAGATTGTTATTATTATTATCACCGCGTCTTACTACCCGTTCGGGTTATACGTACTTACGCTAATGTGTAAGGGTAGGGTTATTGTGAGATGAAATGGAGGACCTACAGTTTAACGTGGAATCCGAACCACGGTGGAGGCCTGGCATTCCCCACATTCACCCTAGATTGTTAAAATATTATTTTGTCTAACAAACATAATATTTTGTATATATATAGATACAGGTCTATGCAGTGGTCTAGAGTTTCTATTTCCTGCCTTGTGTTATCATAGTAAAATACCAAATAGTAACTAAAACATTAAAAATAAAACCTTTAAATTTATTTAATTTAATTTTGGATCCAAAAATTAGATTGATACTAAAAAAAAGTCCCTACTCCTTATTATAAAAACATGGGCATTTTCCATTATAATATTAGATATTTAGTATATTTAGTAACTAATATTTATTCTTGATTATATATCTATGCGTTGGTCTCGAAGTGGTGGTTCCAGATTCCAATCATCAAACTATTAATTTTGAAAATTTAATTTGGGTTTTAAATGCGCTTTATTTAAATTTAGTATATGAATATAGACCTCTAGTCTTAAGTTTGATGTCAATTTCGTTTAGCGAAAGAAAATCATACTGCCCCATCTTAAAAACAAAGACATAATGCGTTTTCAATATTGTAGAACGAAAAATCTAAAAGTGGAATATTCCTATTCCAACTATAATCAAAATGTCTTCTAAGTTTAGTTAACAATATATTCCACATTATCTAGTAAACTCTTTTCCAGATTTATAAATGAATATATAGCTTATTTGATGCTTTTGCGAATAGTTTGTTGAATATTTGTAGTATAAATATAGTTTCTCTTCCTAGTAGACATAATGTATTTAGTCTATTCTGTTTTTAATACTTAGGTCAACTGAAAAACAACTCCTTCTACCACATCATTTATAACAAGCTACCCGGTATACTACAACTAATTATACTACTTTGATCATGTTTTAACTTTTTTATATAAATAAATTGTCTATTTCTAAAATGTTATTGAAAATTAATAGTTTTTTTGGGTCACTATAGGCTACTCTTTCCATTATTATTCCCCACCTATTAGGCTACCCTAAATATCTCCTACATTATAGATCCTAATTATTTTTAAATTATAAAGTTCTAATAGTATAATAATGTAATTAATTTATAATAAAAGTGCTGAGGCTCAAATTTGTAATTATCTTAAGTATGTCTACTCATTTCTAGATTTCTTAGAAATTATAGACTAAGTAGGCAATCGAGCATGGCAGTTATTACTTGAGTTACTTACTAAAATTTAATAAGCTAATTATTTAATTAATTTTAAAACAAATATTAGTAATGAATGTGCACTTACCGCACAACATATATATCTAATGCTAGTTATTTATGTCACTATTCCAAACTTGGTAGTGGCAATTAAACATAGGGGGATTTCGTTATATAGTACTCTACTCGTTAATTCCAGTATCTTCGATTGTGTATTCAGTACGTTTTTACTGTTGTATCTTTATTCTAATCATTTGGGTAAAACTGGTTTACTAACATTTATTTAGCAGATAGCCCTATAGGCTAGATATAGTATGAAAAAACATCATTAATTAAAATTAAATAAATCTGGACATTGACATAAAATAATAAAAACTAAACACGATAAAATTAATGCGAGTAAAGGAATTCAACTAAATGTAGGTTGATTTTGGACTGAATAGTTTTTCCCTCCTCTAATTTGGAATTTACTACAAACTAAGTTTAAACTATTGTAGCTTTAATAAAAGTATCAGCTTAGAATAAATTACTTAGTTTTATTATTTGATTTTAATTATTGACTTGCGAACTTATATTCTTGCATGAAAATGAAAGTTATACGATTCAGAACCTTGAAAAATTATAGTATGTTATATGTATTTGTTCAAAGTATTAAAACGTTTTCATTCCAGTATACCAACTGTCGAAAATTATTTTAAATAATTCTTATATATATATATTTTTTTTTTGCGCCGTGTCTTACCATATATTCAGGTTATACACATATAGGCCTATACAGTACTAATTAACCAACGTTAATGCGTTAGGGATGAATAAGGCTAACTTTAGAGAAAGTGTACCCACATCTGAGTGTAGGAAGAACGTAAAACTGTTTTGGAAAATCCACCCTTAATATATCCGACCGGGATTCAATCCCTGATATCCCGGTCATCGGTAGTCTAGTCTAACACGAGATTAAAGCCCTAACCATGCGGCCAACAAAGTGGTTAATTTATACTTTTTGGTAAAGAATTCAATTTCATAGCTAGAATACGTTTTTATACATTCTGAATTTATTACTTTCTTGTCGGTGACCTGGCGGTCTAGGGGTAAGGTGTCAAACTTCTATGCTGGTGGCCGGGGTTTAATCCTCGGTCCCGGCCAAGATTTATCTGACTACCAAACCCTTCCTTCACCTCTGACAAGACATCTTGTGAATGTGAGGAATGCCAGGCCTCCACCGTGGTTCTCTGTAGGTCCTCCATTTCATCTCACAATCACCCTACCATTACACATTAGCGTGTGTATAACCCGAACGGGTAGTAAGACGCGGTGCAAATAATAATAATAATAATAATAATACTTTCTTCCCGCCCATCCCCCTTCTTCTCACTCTATCTCTTTCTAGACCAATCTGAAAATAATATTTAGCACCGTGTCTTACTACCCGTTCGGGTTATACGCTGTATGTACTAATTACGTTGATGGATTAGGAATTGGGAAGGTTGAATTAGAGGAAGTGAACCCACATTTGCGTGGAGGGAGAGTGGAAAACCATTTAGGAAAAACCATCCCCAGTTCACCCTACCGAGATTCGAACCTCGATCTCACCGTCCTCAGCAGTCGAGCTCAACATGACAAGCGCGTTAGCCAACTACGCCACCGAGGCGGGTGATCTGAAAATCCCCTTGAGTTTAACCTCCCATTTAACAAATAACAAATTAACCCGTTCTCTTTAAATATTCACCAAATACATTTTAAAAATCTTTTTAATTTATTTTTAGTAATTCACATGACAATGGTCACGGTATTTAAAAATTAATATTGCCCACTTACATTAAGTAATATGTATTTTAAATAAAAATACATGATTTTAAAATAATAATTCAACAAATTGGCTTTGTCAACGAAAAGTTTGGAACTAAAGATGGTCTTAAAAATAAATGTATGGATTCGATAATTGATTTGAATATGATATTATCGTACTCAAGGCCTAATTATTATAATCTAGCATCTTAATAGTGTGGTTTTAATAACATTAATAATGCAAGTTAATAGGGTCTATGGAAAATGAAGAGCAAATCCTATACTCATGTCTCTAATATCCTATAATTAAAGTTTGATTTAAATATATATATAGCTTCTCGTTAAGGGAACTACCTATTTGAATATACAACTTTTAACCCCACGATAAGCTATTCAATATGAGATTGGCTTAAAATAAATCTCAAATAATTAAATTAAAATACTACCTTTTGGCCATAGAAACAAATAACTACTTTTTTTTACTACTTACCAGATACTGCTTCAGTTTACAGTAAAACCTCGTTTGGAATCACCTTTAATAGCATATTAAAGCTAGTTTTAATTTACACAGGTAAGAATTTGGGTTTATGGTTATTAATTGTACAAAACCTTATAGGAACCCTTCCCTCCAATTTGGGGTGGGCAATATTTTTAAATAATCACTACTTAAATTTCCAAAACATCTGAACGTCTGCAATCGTTGTTCATCCCGATACCCGATTCGGTGGCCGCATGGTCTAAGGCGCTACTCTCTCAGTATACTAGACTTAATGGCGGGGAGATCAACTTTCGTACTGAGGGTGGTTTTCCCAAAATGCCTATCCACTCTCCTTCTACACAAATTCGGGTACACATCCTCTAAATATAACCTTACTAATCCCTAAAATCATAAGAGTAATTAGTAGATAGGCGTATAACCTGAACTGGTAGTTAGATGGGTTGCTAAAAAACCAATATATAGCAACAATCTTAAAAGGAAAGATAATATAAAAATATAGCCAAAATTAAATTAAGGACACATCTAATATCTTTCACAAAATAGGCCTACATAGCTCTTAAACCAACTAGAGGCCAAATAACAATTAGGCTGGTTATACCCGATTATTATGGGCAAACCTTTTAATTGAATATTATTTTCATTATTCTTTAATACTCTGTCTTACTAACCATTCGGATTATACACTTATGTAGTCTAATAATTACGCTAATGGTTTTAGGAGTGAGGAAAATTATATTTAGAGGAATTGTACCCGTATTTGTGTGGAGAAAGAGTGGAAAGACATTTAGAAAAAAAAAATCAGTAGGCCTACACCCGACCAAGATTTGAACCTAGATCTCCCCGTAGTAGGAAGTCTAGTCTACTGCAAGTGTGATGCCTTTTAGACCATGTGGCCACCGAAGTGGGCGAATGAATTTTATTTGTTCACTAAAATAGCCAAGAATAACTTATTTATAAAAAACCATGGACAATCTTAATACAGTAAAATAAGGTTGAGAAACTCTATATTATATGGACCTAAGTCTAGGGTCTAATTTATTTTTATAAAGTTTAAATAAGAATCTATAAAAAGATAATTAAAGCACATGCCTTCTTTAATAAATTTGATAGTGAATAAATACTACACACATATAGATAGGGTTAGGGTTCTTCTTGGATGCTAACTTTTGTGGTGTCAAATGATTTAGTATTTATGGGTAATTTCTCCTTGCAATTCAGATAATAATATATCAATAGATTTGGTGGCATAGTGATATATTTGTTGTCCCTTGTTAAGTTAGTTTTTAATGTACAATACATGTCATTCTGATATTACCAAGTGTGCGGCTGTATGTAGGGCTGCAGAGGCCCCAAATTACACAAATAGACCTACTTTTATTTTAAACGTTTCGCCATTATTATTTTTTCTTTACAAAATGAACTCATTTATTAAATATATTGTTTGGATCACGAAATATTGTCATAAAAATAAATTAGATTTGTTTAAGACCTAATTTTGTGAGTAATAGACAAATATTTATAAGTTAAGTGATATATATATTTTTTTAATTATTTTACCATGACTGCAATCTAGAAAGCAAAAATAAATAAATATGTTTTTATTATAATAGGTTGTGGAAGCCTCAAGACACTACTAAACCCTCCTCACCTTCTCTTAAGTCCAGATCTGACAAAGTGTTTAGAAAGTAGAGGCCTAAATTAGATGTAACATCTAATTGAAAGACTATACTATGATTATCGGTGACCTGGCGGTCTAGGGGTAAGGTGTCAGACTTCTATGCTGGTGGCCGGGGTTCAATCCTCGGTCCCGGCACAGATTTATCTGATTACCAAACCCTTCCTTCACCTCTGACAAGACATCTTGTGAATGTGGGGAATGCCAGGCCTCCACCGTGGTTCGGATTCCACGTTAAACTGTAGGTCCTCCATTTCATCTCACAATCACCCTACCATTACACATTAGCGTTGAGTGCGTATAACCCGAACGGGTAGTAAGACGCGGTGCTAGTAATAATAATGTACCGTTGCCCAGGAGAAGCCTGAGTGTACTATTGATACATCCTTTCCGTGGAGGCTCTTTCCATTTGGAACGGGTGGAAACACACCTAACTTAAGCCTAGTTAATACAATTCTGGTGACCGTTGGGGTAACTCCCTTTCCGGGATAAACATCCAAGGTGCCAACCAGGAATCAAAACCAATACCCTTAGGTTCGTAGCGAGATGCAATAACCACTACAGCAATGGGAAAACTTTATTTGGAAGTTAGACAAGACGAGCTTGATATTTATTCCGCGATACCACTGGTGTGGGTAATCAAATATATTAGGACAAGATATTTCATAAGTCCCTCACTTCAGCCATTTTTCATTTTAAGGTCGAGATGTAGGATACTCGAGAAGAGATCAAAGTTTTTGCAGTTTTTCTAGTCTAGTATAGTTTAATTTTCTTCACAAGAAGATATTAACAGTTGTGGCATATCTGTTATTAGCAAAGCGGTATTAGATAAGAATCTTTTTAAACTAAGAGAACAAGTTGTCCTTAGCTCCCAGGACACCAATGACAGATATTAAAGAACTGTTGATATCCCCACGTGAAGAAAATTAAGCTCTAAAATGTATATTACCAAAACAAAAATGTTATAAAAACTGCAAAAAACACTAGTCTTTTTCTTTCGTTCCCCGCACCCCCACTTTAATAAATATTATTAAGCCTATAATATTTTAGTATTCAGTCAAAAAAGGCCTAACACCTTAAACACCAGTTACAGTATTATTTAGATTCTCGTAACTAATATGACTTATTACAAATATTATACATAAAATAACTAACTTAGAACAACTATTATGTATTTGAAATTTAAAGGATTTTAATTAACAGGATAAATATATTATGTTTAACATATTATATTTTGAACCCTACTTCTATAATAAAGTGAATAGTTGACATTAGATGAAATATAGTCCTAGATCTTTTTAAAAAATCATCTCTCTTTTTTTCGAGTAAAAAATATTTATTCAAAATACAAGTCAATTAGATCAATTAGAATGCAAATATATTATTATTGTAATTATACTCATAGCTTTGAGTATAACCCCACTTTACCGTTAGATAAATACCCGAAAGATTCTTCTTTTTATTAAAATTTAACCCGCCTCGGTGGCGTAGTTGGCTAACGCGCGAATCGTGTTGAGCTCGACCGCCGAGGACGGGGAGATCGAGGTTCGAATCTCGGTCGGGTGAACTGGGGGTGGTTTTTCCTTAATGGTTTTCCACCCTCCCTCCACGCAAATTCGGGTTAACTTCCTCTAACTCAACCTTCCCAATTCCTAATCCATTAGCGTAATTAGTACTTAAAGCGTATAATCCGAACGGGTAGTAAGACGTGGTGCTAAATATTATTATTATTATTATTATTAAAATGTATGTTGTTAGAGTATATTGCTTATTGGGGTCTTTAAGAGATACAAGCAAATAAGATTATTTATCAACGGGAAGTTTCTTAAAATAATAAGCCTACGTGTAGAGCATATTTATGTATGAGTAGCTTTCTTATAATAATTCATAATCTAGCCTAGATGTATGTGAATTAAGTATGTGTCACCCACTTCAGTGGCCGCATGGTCTAAGGCACTACTCTCGCAGTAGACTAGATTGTCGGTGACGGGGAGATCAAGGTTCAAATCTAGTTCGGATATACTGAGAGGGGTTTTTCAAAAAAAATTGTTTTCCAATCTTCCTCCACGATAATTCGGGTACACTTCCTCTAAATCTAGCCCAAATACCTAATCCTTAAAACCATATAAATCCGACTCGGTGGCGTAGTTGGCTAACGCGCTTGTCGTGTTGAGCTCTACTGCTGAGGACGGGGAGATCGAGGTTCGAATCTCGCTCGGGTGAACTGGAGGTGTTTATTCCTAAATGGTTTTCCACTTTCCCTCCACGCAAATGTGGGTTCACTTCCTCTATATTAAACCTTCCCAATTCCTAATCAATTAGCGTAATTAGTACTTAGGCGTATAATCCGAACGGGTAGTAAGACGTCGTGCTATGTATTATTATTATCATTATTATTATTATTGTTATCATTAAAATCATTAACTACGGCTCATCTACGGTAGGAGAGACGGTAAGTAACAGTTATCAGAAAGTTCTTTATTGCAAACATTCTATGAAAGATACTAATGCCAAACCTTTTGGAAATAATTTTTATTTCTTAATAATCGGCCAATTATATTATCAATTAAAAGTGTTATCAAACAGTTCTTATAATTCTTTCAGCCAATCTACTGCCTACAACATACACTCCCAGCGTAGATGATCTATACTTAAAAGATGCTCGAGGGATTCAACTAAACTATTTAGTCTCGATGATTTATGTTGTACATGTGGCGGCATAAAGCCCTTCCGAGTCGAAGGTGGCTGCGTTATCGATTATCTCGCGATCTCAATTGATCGCTCACATGGACCTGACGATTCTCGCACGTCCATCACAGATTCTGACTTAAAATGTGAGTGAAGAAACACCCTGGGGACGGGATGACACCTGGATAACTCAGTTGTAAGTGCATGGACTTACTGAGTCCAAAGTCCTCGGTTTGATTACCGTGTTCATGTGTACTCTTTCAATTTAAAGAATATTATATTTAATTGTGTCTATCACCGAATAAACAACTAATATAATAGCTGGGATATTTAATCCATCATACTTACTTTAGTTTTAAGAATTTATAACACAAAGGTGACCTGGCGGTCTAGGGGTAAGGTGTCGGCCTTCTATGCTGGTGTCCGGGGTTCAATCCTCGGTCCCGGCACAGATTTAACTGATTACCAAACCCTTCCTTCACCTCTGACAAGACATCTTGTGAATGTGGGGAATGCCAGGCCTCCGCCGTGGTTCGGATTCCACGTTAAACTGTAGGTCCTCCATTTCATCTCACAATCACCCTACCATTACACATTAGCGTAAGTGCGTATAACCCGAACGGGTAGTAAGACGCGGTGCTAATAATTTCAATATTAGCACAAGACAGAAAAAACAAGATTTTTTTTTAGCATCGTGTCTTACTACCCATTTGAGTGATAGACATATGCACTAATTTTGTTTATGGTTTCAAGGATTGGGAAGGTTTTAGTAAGAAAAAGTGTATCCGCATTTGCGTGCAGAGAGAGAGATAGTGGAAAACCATTTTGGGAAAATTATCCTCAGTACACACGACCGAGATTTGAACATTGATCTCCCCGTCATCGGTGGTCTAGTCTACAGCGAGAGTGGTTCATTTGACCACGCGGTCACTGAAGCGGCTAATCAATCATTATTAACATATTATATTTCTTTGATTAAACCCACCGTTCAATAATTGGTTTCGTGAAGGGTAACCGTCTGCCAAACTAGTCCATTGACAAGGCGCCAACCTAAATCATCCCAAATAGGCCTATTCTACAAGTCCCCCCCCCCCC
>CABEEJ010000906.1:108246-128923 GCA_901482245.1 Timema douglasi | reverse complement strand
CCCCCCCCCCCCATGCCCGAGTACTATGTTGGCCACCCTGTCTCGCCGGCAGCTATGGAGTCGTTAAAGTGTATTTTAATTATTTCAAAGCGAGCGAATGTCTCCCGCTTGTAACTTAAATAGATTAATTAATGACAAAAGAGTACCGGGAAACAAAATAGTACTTTCTTTGTTTTGAGTCGTAAAACACTACTAAACAACTAATTGGGTGTTAAAATCCTCTTAAGCCGGCCATTTGACAAACAGTCTCTTGATGGTTTTTGATGTACTCGCAACATTGATTGTGTTTGTTTTTCAACGTAATTTGTTTGTTGGGTTAGAGGTAGTTTGAATGACAAACGTCATGTAAACAATGTGGAGTTGAGGAAAGGGTTAACGAGCAATTGAGATAATTTATTAGAGACAGTGGCGACAACTCGAACATTACTGGAATGGTTTAGTCTAGTTTCCGAAACGAAGCGAATACACGGAATGATGTTAGAAGTGTTTGGTAATAGATAATTAAGTTTGAATTTATTAGACCCTTGTTTTTATTGACTTTAGACTTGTTATACATAAAATAGCATATTTTATTTTAATAGGCCTAGGCATGATTGAATAAAAATTTGTATTCTCTAGTCTAAAAAAGATAGGTACTATAACGAAAACTCCGTAAAACCGTCTATTTTATTTGCATAGCCTGATATATTATGAGTATTTTCTTTCATTTATTGTGTGGTATTTTATTATTTATATGTAAGCCCTGTAGGAACTGTAGCTACCAAAATAATTAAAAGAAGGCCACTATAAATTAGACTACTTTTGATAATCGTATCATAAAATCTATTAATTAGTATAGTCGTGTAGTTTATAGAGGTTCATGTATGCCCGTATATGAATATATGTAGGCCTATATATACCTATATAAGTATATATGTATATGTAGGCCTATATAGTATATATTAATATGTTATAAAATATATATAGAGTATATTGTATATATATATATATATATATGCCTATACACCTATATTTATGGGTTTAACAGAATGGCTGTAAACGGGTTAGTTCATGGGGTAAGAATAGAGCTAGTTTAGGGGAGGTGAAACAATATTAGCATAGATAGAGGATGAAAAAACCACCTTAATAAATCACAGCCATCCCCACCTCCCAGTGCACATGTCCTGGGTTAAAACCTCGACCTTCCGTTACAAGTGACCCAGTATATTTTGAAAGTGAAGCTATAGACTTTGTGACAACCGGTTAGTATAGAATTTAATAAGCTTACTTTATTTATTTATGAGACCACACAACCAACTATAGGTTTATATTGTGTAGTTGATGAATATTTAGTAGTGTTTCACAAATATATAAATACAGAAAAATAAGAAACAACTGAACACTAATATCCATGGTTTATTTTACCGCATCTCCAAATTTGTGGTAGGCCTACTATTTCAAGTGTTATGGACATCAGTTTGACGAGAAAAAAAAAGGCTAGAAAATCTTCACCAGAGTGCTTTAAAAAATTTGGGGTTCAAGAATTAAAACAGGCTTCGATTATAATAGTTTATATTGCATTTTGTATTAGAGGGCCGCCTCACTAGCAAGAAATTGCTATGAAAACATTAAGCTCTAGTGAACTATTTAATTATACTGTACGATACGTTATTTGAAAATATGGTTCACCCCAAAATAAAGTTATTATTATTATTATTATTATTATTATTATTATTAGCCCCGCGTCTTACTACCCGTTCGGGTTATACACACTTACGCTAATGTGTAATGGTAGGATGATTGTGAGATGAAATGGAGGACCTACAGTTTAACGTGGAATCCGAACCACGGTGGAGGCCTGGCACTCCCCACATTCACAAGATGTCTTGTCAGAGGTGAAGGAAGGGTTTGGTAATCAGATAAAAATCTTTGCCGGGACCGAGGATTGAACCCCGGCCGCCAGCATAGAAGTCTGACACCTTACCCCTAGACCACCAGGTCACCAAAAATAAAGTTGAAAGATTCCAACAGGACTCTTTTTTCCAACTAGTTCTTATTAAGAGAACAAATGTGTGAAAATGTGATATTAGCTCATTTTCAATTACTTTTAAGCAGATTTGGTGTAAAAGAGTTCTAGATTTAGCCTTTCTCTAAGGGCATCTAAATCTTGGGGCTTTGGGGTCTTCAATGGATGAAAATTGCCCCAGGCCATGCTGTATAGGTGCCATGGGTATTTCTACTATCGCTGCAAGAATCGTCAAGGAAACTTCTGGTGACTGTGCTGTATCCTCAAAGCTGAACAAATTCACAATAATTTAATAAACCTAAATATTCTTCATTAGTGACACTTTACCCCATATTCACGATCCCTTACATTTGGTACTCTGTTGACTAAATGTTTCCTCCTCACATGTAAGTGTATGTAGGCCTACTCTAAAGAGGAAATTGGTCAATGTCTGAAGGCACTGAGTCTAGTCCAAGTGCTGGATGGGCTGGTATCACTTCGGTATGGTCAACTAGTTCTAAATTACAAATTACGTGTTTTTGAAACATTATATAATTATTAATTATTTGTTTTATATTTAAACATATAAATATAAGTTATCATTCCTTATACTTCCATCTCCAAGGGGTTGAAAGTAAGTAAAGAGTATTTTACATTATATATTATTATTATTATTATTATTATTAGCACCGCGTCTTACTACCCGTTCGGGTTATACGCACTTACGCTAATGTGTAATGGTAGGGTGATTGTGAGATGAAATGGAGGACCTACAGTTTAACGTGGAATCCGAACCACGGTGGAAGCCTTGCATTCCCCACATTCACAAGATGTCTTGTCAAAGGTGAAGGAGGGGTGTGGTAATCAGATAAATCTGTGCCGGGACCGAGGATTGAACCCCGGCCGCCAGCACAGAAGTCTGACACCTTACCCCTAGACCGCCAGCTCACCTTTACATTATATAAAAATGAAATCTATTATTATGCAGTGTGTTGATATTTTAATTCCGAAAGAGGTTATTCAAATTGAATTGTAATATTAAACACATATAGGGTGATATCAAAATCAATTACAATAACAATATATTATCAAAGATAGTAAAAATAGCATAAGCTATGTTCAAAATAATTACAATACCAATAGAATATTAAACACAGTTAAAATAACATTACATAAAATAAAAATATCTAGAGTACATGTCTTTTTTTCTATTTCCAACAACGTCTCGTAGTATATTTGCTTAGAAAGAACGAGGGTAAAGAATCAACCCTTGTACACCAGACTGGGATTTGAACCCTAACATTCCTTTATTAATAATCCAGATTAGTTGAGCTGGAAATTAGATCCACGTGGCCATAGGTGTGTCCAATGAGTACGGCTCGGACAATATTGTTCACGTTACCTTTGAGCTCCTGCTAGACGTTTAGCCGGCGTGTCCACCAGTGTAAGGTAATTACACTCATACGGTAGGGATGAAAAATAGAGTGTTTTTTGAGGAAGTGTATCCACACTTGTGTGGCGTGAGATTGGGAACAATATTTTAAACAAAGGAGGTAGAATCTAGTGGACGTCTTACTTTATAATTGAAAGCGTGATGGGGTGACCCTAAACATAATTATTTTATGGCTCGATTAAATTAAAAAAAATATATTAATATAAATAGGTTGAATATATTACTAAAGTGAACCATCAGAGTTCCCTTCGCATGAGTTTCAAGTAATAACTGTCTAATTCAGATAGAATAAAAGTTATACCACAATTTAAATTAATTTATTATATTCTCATACATCAATCCATAAGATCTATTGATGTCACCTTGGGAAGATAATATCAATGTTAACAAAAGTTTCTTCCTAGCCAAATAAAACTATATATATTCTGCTGTACTAGATGCAAATTTGAAAGCACCTTACTACCTCGGGGTTTTACTTCTATTACTAGATTTCAAATCTGTATCAGAAAGTTGTCTAGGGAAAGTGAAAACCATCAGCACTGTTGCTGCTCATTATATATGCAAGTTTTTTTTTGCCTATTTCAAGGTAAGAATATTGGAAGTCCCCCTTTTTTTTTGCTGAAAACAATAAACTTGGTAGGCCCAGCTGAGGTTCGAACTCCTACCTAAACAACTTTATGAACTTGACATCTGACTCTTTTAATTTATTTTTGCTGTCACTTATACAACACCCACACGAGTTTGGCTTGGACAAAAGGAGACTAACGCCTTTGTTCACGTGACCTTTTATATCTCTCTCACACATTTGGTGGTCATTTATATAATAAGATACAGTATACGTGAAAATGTTAAATAATATTTCGTCCAAAGACAACTGTGAAACAAACATTGTTCTTTCAATCAATTGCAATTAACTATTACTAACACTAAAATGTTTGTAGAATCCAACACCTTAGCTCAGTCGGTTGCGTGTCTGTCTAGTGGGCTATGGGTCCCGGGTTCGATTACCGGCATGACTGAAAAATGTATCATTGTGAGATGTAGCCATACCCTTTCACAGTGATGAATTAACGGTCGGGGCCTGGATGTTGTGCCGGTCCTAGTATTAAATTAGATCATAAGGCATAATTATATATGGAGCTATTACAGGTCTAAAGAACCAGTAGTGGAAAAAAATCGATTGAATAAAAAAAACTGACCTAGGCCACAAGTTTGAAATAGTAATGGATGAAAAAAAAAAGTTAGCGAAGATTGGACTAAACCACAAAAAAGAACCTAATTAAGCACAACTTTACCCCATTTGTCTAAGTTAGATAAACGTGGTGGGAGTTGAGTAGTGTTCGGAAGATAAGAAACTAGCACCTTTTTTTGTGTGACCTTTGGCGCTCTTTCCTACATACTGGTGGTCAGTTATACAACAGACAAACGGTTCGTTTGGTAGAAACATTAGAGGAAATCAATTTATATTTATTTTCAACTATCTATTTAACCTGTCATTCTAATCAGGGCAGGTGATAACCCACAAAAACCACCCGCAATATTTAAGAACCAGCCTCTGGTGGAAACTCACGGTGAGATATGGAGATCTGATACATGCGTGTGGGAATCGAACTCGTGGAAGAGCTCGTAGGTCAGATCCTAGCTACCTCCACGCAAGTGCGGGTGCCTTACAGACGAAATGAGGGAGATGAGGTTAATTTTTTCAAACGGTGAGGTTAGTGAAGTGTTGATTGTGGTTTTATTAAATGTGTATGGTTAGTAGTGGGACCGTATGGATCGTTCGGGATTAGAGTCCTGTTGGGACGGTTTTCTAACCTCACAGATCCATAATTTAGCTCGTAAGTTATTATTATTATTAGCACCGCGTCTTACTACCCGTTCGGGTTATACGCACTTACGCTAATGTGTAATGGTAGGGTGATTGTGAGATGAAATGAAGGACCTACAGTTTAACGTGGAATCCGAACCACGGTGGAGGCCTGGCATTCCTCACATTCACAAGATGTCTTGTCAGAGGTGAATGAGGGGTTTTGCAATCAGATAAATCTGTGCCGGGACCGAGGATTGAACCCCGGCCGCCAGCACAGAAGTCTGACACCTTACCCCTAGACCGCCAGGTCACTCGGCTCGTAAGTTGAGCTCCATGCTGGTTTTGTTGTCTACCAGCTCAGTAATTAGGCCTACAGATATTTACATACATTTGTAAACATCTTATTTATTATTGTCGGTGACCTGGCGGTCTAGGGGTAAGGTGTCAGACTTCTGTGCTGGCGGCCGGGGTTCAATCCTCGGTCCCGGCACAGATTTATCTGATTACCAAACCCTTCCTTCACCTCTGACAAGACATCTTGTGAATGTGGGGAATGCCAGGCCTCCACCGTGGTTCGGATTCTACGTTAAACTGTAGGTCCTCCATTTCATCTCACAATCACCCTACCATTACACATTAGCGTAAGTGCGTATATCCCGAACGGTTAGTAAGACGCGGTGCTAATAATAATAATAATAATAATATGATTGTCGTCAGTTTCTGATGAAAGTGAAGGTGGTTTGGATATCACTAGTGTGGTATGTTAGAACTCTTCGCACTCGGGCCATCACTTCACTGAAATATATAATTGTGGAAGGATGGTGCTTGGACTGACCCATAATGGAATTCAAAGCCCTGCCCTCTTGACATTTTGGTGCTAAGGCCACCCCCCTACCTAGCATTAGCAACCCACCCTATCCCATCGGCTAGTACACAACACCCCCGCCCTGCCATAGGGTTAGTATCCCGCCCGACATATTGGGGTAAAACATTTTACGGAGAGCTAAACATTTGCCTCCAAAATTTTGGGGCTACAATCACGGCCTGGTCGTAGGACTCCCAACCGTCATTTGGGGCTAAGACCCAGTACCCCACCACAGATTCCCTAAATTTGGTGGCTAAACGTCGGCCCTATAGTTAAGAGGCAAAAGGGAATGTTATTGTGTAACTAAAATAGGAACAAGAGTTTTTTTTAAGGTGGTGTGTGATTGCGTAACAAAAAAAGGAAATGTGAATCTTTTAACAGTTGCTTTATTACATAACCAAACCTTTTTTGGATTGATAAAAAGTGAGATGGGAACGTGAAAAAACCAAATAGTGACGTGAAACAGGTTTTTATTCCATTTAATATCATCGTTGATACTTGACCAATGAGTGGTCTACTGAGTGGTGAGAGTTACTTTACAGATTAGACTAGCTTTGCTTACCCTGTCAACACACCACAACAAGCCACTGGGCAAGGGGGAACAACCTTAGTGTACCCGTTTGGTATTATTTACTAAATTTCGTTGTGGGGATGCTATAGGCCTACTTTATTTTGGAACAAACGTTTAGATGGTTAATAATTATTTAAAAGTATGTTCTAGTGTAATAAAGGAAATTAACTATGTGATTTCTAAGCACAAGCTTTTATCTCCAGAAAAGTTACAAACTAGCTTAATAAACAATCTATCCTAAGTAAAGGTTGGACTCTATGGACTTGTAAATTAAGTTTGAAAAATATTGTCCCACATGGAATCAAACCAGGCTATCCTGGACTATTCTGTGTTAGTCACTGTTGCTAAGTTACAGGACAGCCGCTAGATGTCTCACTCAGGAGTGTCTACTGCCAGAAGGGTTGCTACACTCTGCCCCCCTTGCCACCAAGTGCAACCCTTAGTTCAGGGGGTAGAGGAGGGTGGGTGGTGTCGGGAGGGATGTTTGTGAGGGGTGTGGATGGTATTTGCTTGCGGGTCACACACGGCCTGACGGAACTCCCAGAGCTGGGTTGAGTGAGGAACACCTCCCACGACGACGTCAATATTGCAACCAGGTCAACGAATATAAACGGTTATTGTTACGACTTACAGACTGGGAGGTCCTCCATCATGTAGGCCTAGTAAAAATATGATTTAAATAAAAAAACAGCACAAATGTTCCGATTCCATTTTTCACGATTCTGATTATTTACATTTTAACCTTGATTCTTTTATCTTATTGATTTTGATCTCTCAACATTTACATTTTCAATCCCTTCGATGCGTACAAGCTCGCCTTAGAAATATATTATTTATTGGCCATAATTTGGTTGAAATGATACTAAAAATGTAAGATAGCCTAAGAATAATATTTAAACAAAATGCACATTTTTTATTTGCGCTGAACTACCAGGATTTAATAATCATCTTGAGTAGATCCTACATAAAAATACTCAGGCACTAAAGTATATCATTATTATTTTAGCGTATACTAACAGGGTTTGCCGGCTAAACATCCTGGGGATGTATTCTTGAGTACTTTCAAAGATATCTCGTATGGTTTTCCCATTTAACTTTGCTTAGAAAACCATACGAGGTACTCAAAAATGCACTCGAAAATACAGACCCAGGCCTGTTACTGCCAGTGGCGGATATGTAACCAACCATCTTCTGAATTTGGGACACCATGTAAGTGCGGTTACTTCATCCCTATGAGATGATAATGATGATGATTATGTGGTTACAATATAAATTTGGCCTAAATAACCAGACCATTGTGACCACAGGAACAATTCACCTTCGGGAACTATACCTATAGTACCGTTGTAAATCGAACCTGGGCACTCCAGATTGTTAGCTAAGAATTTCGATCACTAAGCCAAGAGGCACTAAAGTGAAAAAATCAAATAATTAATATAGGCCAAAATAAAAAACAAATCCATGGACTAGTTTAAATTTAGGAACTTTTATTTCTAGAAATATTTAAAGCTTTAAATCGAGCTATCAAAAATTGTAGTGTAAAGATATATTATAGTAGACCTACGAGATATTCTTGTGTGCACCACGTATTATTACACGTTAGGGTTATACACATATTTACACTAATGCGTTAAGTAAGGGGTAGGTAGAAGTTAGATGTAATGTACGGTCAATCAGGTAGAGAGAGTTTGAGAAATCATTTATTAAAAACTACCCTCAGTAGGCCCACATTTGACTGAGATTCTGGCCCTGAACTCACCGTCATCAACAATCAATTCTGAAAAAAAAATATATAAATTGTTTTGATAAATTAACAATTTCTAAAATATTCATTCATTGGGACTCTTAGGACAAAAAACAGCGTGTTCGTCCACCTTTGTGGTCGAGTGGTTAAACTACTGGCCTCCAATAAATTAACTTTAGCAATTTTGGAATTTTCAACATATATGATACATTTACGATAGTTGTTAATTAGATGGAGTACTTGATATGTTGGAGAGGAAACAATCTTAAGCATTTGGGTGTCTCGAATAACTGTTGTGCCCACCTCCATTTGGTAATTTTATATAATTTACGTCTTTTAACCAAACTCTGGTTCACACAGAAAATAAATAGTATGACACAATCGCACAAAATTTCTAATTTTGGGTCTTAAGGCTTAGAAATCTTCTTCAGTGCCCGCATGGTCTAAAGCGTCACTTTCTTGTTAGATTAGACTGTCGATGACAGCAAGATTGAGGTTAGAATCCCGGTTGGATGTTCTGAGGGGGGTTATTTCAAAATAGTTTTCCACACTCCCTCCACTCCAAACTGGCTAAAAAAATAATTAAGGCTTTGAAGATAATTTCGATAAATAAGTTTTGAGTCGACTACCCTTAGTCATAATTATGTTTTCCTCAGAGAAACAAACATATCATTTTGCTAATCACAATAACCACTCAAACATAAATTATTTGTAAACAACCTTAACATCATTTATTTGTAAACATAAAAAATTATTCTTATTTATCATGAAAAACGATTCCCAGATTGAATTCAATCTTCAAGTTCAATTTCCAAAAAATTCAAATTTCCTATAATTTTTCGTAAGTTAACTAATCTTAAATTAATTTATTTTAGATATATAAATATACCTTTTTATTACATTCATTACTGTTTCCATCCTGTGGCCTGGATCAGTTATTATTCAAGTAATATATTTTTTTCTACTACCGGCTAGCTAGACCTGTCTTATGACTTATAATCTAGCTTAAGATTAATACAGGCACACCATCCAGTCTCTGCCCGTTAATTCATTACTGTGAAAGGGTAAAATCACATTTTATCAATGATAACGCTGGGGATATAAACCGGAACCCTTTGCTCAGGAGCCAGACACGCTATCAACTGAGCTGAGATGTCAGATACATTATTATTGATAATATAAAATAGTCTCTGTTGTGCTCCGTTGAAAAATAAATCATGTTTATATTTTTTTTTGTTTATGGGTTTCACCAGCCAACCAAAGAATAAGCGTATCCCTATGGATTTGAAAATAATCTTAGCTTATACTTTATTACCACCCAAGAACCTAAGATTGTAGCATCCTTTGAGCCTAAATAGGTCTGTGCTTTGTGTCATAGGCATAATAGTTATGTAGGCCTAAGGAAATTTGTATTTGTACCCTAGGACCAAAACTATCATCGTAGAATTTTTAGAGGCTCATTCAACCCATTTTTATTTGTGTTGGATTCATCAAGAAACTATAAAATACTTGTAAGGTATATCAAACATTATTATATAAACTGCATTAATATATTTTTTTAACTCTCACAGATGGGCAGACAGACAAAAGCTTCAGTCTATTCTAGTCGCTGGCTTACTGGTGATGGGGAGGTCTGTGCTCGTATTCCATCTGGGTGTACTGAGGCTTTTTTTTTTCATAAATGGTCTCCCAATCTTCCTCCACGCAAATACGAGCACATTTTCTCTTACAAATATATCTTCCTCATCCCTACCCCACTAGTGTAAACATGCAGATAGACCGTACATATAGCAATATGCAGTGCGTATAGCCCTAACGGGTAGTAAGAAGCGGTGCTAATAATAATAGTAATATGTTTACTACGCGAAAAACCTCAAGCAAATTCACTTAACAAAATTTTTTTTTAAGAGATCATTGCTATCTATATTAATCCTATCTTATATTAAACAAAACATTATTGACGGAGGGAGGTATTTTAAGAGATGTTGTGTGTGTGTTCTATGAATCTTACTTACAGTTTGGGTCATACATGAATTCACATTTGTAGGCCTAGGGAGGGAGGAGTACGGTAGGATTTATTAGAAATTCATAGCCATTAACGTTTAAAGAGAATAGGAAATTAATTATAGCAAATAATAATACAACATACCATCTGACCTCCCATCACCAGCAAACCAGACTTGATCAGATTAATATAGAAGAAGTATACTCGCATTCGCTAGGAAGAGTGGATAACAATTTTGAAAAAAAAAGGTAATTAAATAATAAATAGTTCTTGGGTGCATCCGGCCGGGATTTGAACCCCGACCTTCTTACCCCCAGAAAACCAGACCAAGCCTTTTACTACGTGTGCACTGATGTGGCTATTTATATTTTGAGCTAGAACCAAACCTAAGACTTTATATGTTCTTTATTTATGATATTTTTTAAAGTGATATTTTGGAATAATGTACATATTCTTAATTTGTGAAATTAATACACTTATTTCGTTGCCATTTAGTTAAGATATCTTTAAGTACGAAAGATAATCCCATTTCCTTATAAAAGAGCGTTAAATGGTGTCTATTAAACTCTTCATCAATAAATGAGCCCTCAATTGCTATCGGAATAGTAGTCATTTGAGAATGAGTCAGTTTCCTCTAAGGACATATTCCAGAGTCTGTTGACGTCATCTCAATTATATATTTAAGACTTATGTATGGTAGGCTGTTAATGGACCACCCACGGTTTAGTTATTAGAATGTTCGGTGTACATCAACATACAATAGGCCTACATAATTTAATTTTTTTACCACGCGTGGCGTATTATCAACGGACGTCCCGTGTTCAGACCCTTACCAAGACAATATAAGCCTTTATCATCCATGATACTCTTGTTAGTTTCTTTTACCAACCCGCCTTACTACTCGTTCAGGACATACGCCTATGCTATAGTTAATTTAATGTGATAGGGATTCAGAAGTTTTAATTTATAGGAAGTATACCCACATTTACGTGGAGGGAGGGTAGACAACCAGGTTGGAAAAAAACCACTCTCAGTAAACCCGATTGGTATCAAACTCCGGTAATCTCCATCATCAGCAACCCAGTATAGTGTAATAAAAATGTCCTAGACTATGCGGCCACCAAAGTGGTCTCGTGCTAGTTATTTGCTGGCGTTATATTGTGTTAATTAGTTTTCTGATGTCAGGTAGTTAACATATCCCACCACCGTGTTATAACGTATAAATTAAGATGACTTGGGTGACCTGGCGGTCTAGGGGTAAGGTGTCGGACTTCTGCGCTGGTGGCCGGGGTTCAATCCTTGGTCCCGGCACAGATCTATCTGATTACCAAACCCTTCCTTCACCTCTGACAAGACATCTTGTGAATGTGAGGAATGCCAGGCCTCCACCGTGGTTCGTATTCCACGTTAAACTGTAGGTCCTCCATTTCATCTCACAATTACCCTACCATTACACATTAGCGTAAGTGCGTATAACCCGAACGGGTAGTAAGACGCGGTGATATTAATAATAATAATAATAATAATAATAATAATAAGATGACTTAACAGATAAAATCATTACTCCATTTACGAGTTTAATTGAATTTATTGACTTATTTTAATTGTTTTTTAACATTTTATTGTTGACCTCGGTGGTCTTGGAGTGAGGTACTCGCCTCAGGACCCGATATTCGTGGGTTCGAACACAGCTGGGACTGACGGATTTTTCTTGAGAGAAAAAAAATCTGTAGCACAACTTCCTTCAGAGGGGAAGTAAAGCCAGATGTACCGTGTCAAATTGTGGTTATGTAAAATAACCCTGGGAAGTATGGAACAAAACCTTTTCATGGTGAAATTCGTAGGCCCTTCGCTCTCGCTCATAGAAATTCTTGTATGCTGATATATTATTATTATAATTATTATTATTAGCACCGCGTCTTACTACCCGTTCGGGTTATACGCACTTACGCTAATGTGTAATGGTAGGGTGATTGTGAGATGAAATGGAGGACCTACAGTTTAACGTGGAATCCTAACCACGGTGGAGGCCTGGCATTCCCCACATTCATATGCTGATATAACCAGTCAGTTCAGAAGGTGCATGTTAAACACCTCAAATAAACTTAAAAAAAAAAAATTATATATAAACTTAAGAATAACTATTGCCTTTCTGAAAAAAACCTAGTTGTAGTGACCATCACACATCCCTGTATCGTGACTGGCAACACGCCAGTGGGAGGAATTACTTCACCTCCGTACTGTTTGGATGCAAATAAGTGGAGTGACCACTTTTGACTCGAGTCGCGAAGCTACTTTACAGGCCCTCAAGAAAGAGCTCACCAATAAGACACTAGCACACGCACGATATGTCATATAAAATTTGTGTCAAATCCTCACTTTCCCTTTAAAAAATTAAAAAATAATAACGTATTTTATTGCATGGAGTGAATCTTGTTGAAGGATAGTTCTTTCACAAATAGTGGGTGTTTCATGCCAGGGTAGCTAAAAACCCAATAAAACAAACACACCTTGTTGAACTATCCGATTAGTAGAAAGTGATAAAATGAGGCTGAAAATGTATTACTCTATGGATGAGAGTTTAGAGAGGTTACTAATAAATTTGTTATGTCTCAAATTTCATCATCAAATAGCCCGTTACGGCATCTTTCCAACTTTTTCTTGGTGTTTCTCTGGTTCTTTGTGAGTAGGATAGAATTCATCTTGGTATTGTTTTAGAAATCATCCTTTCAACGTTCTCTTTCCATTTACTTCAAAGAATTTATAAACTTTTTAAGATGGATTTAAATATTAATTCTATCAAGATATCTTCAATTTTGTGGTGGTCAAGTAGTGCGCATCTTGCTAATTTTCACATAAATCACATTCCCACAGCGACTAGCCTAATTTCATAAGGCTTTCTTTTTGTCTGTTGAATGTATAACATCTCTAAATTGATTGACATATAAGTATCACTCTAAGGATAGAGTTTAATTAGTAAAAAGTCATTATTCAATAAAGATGATTATTCGATTTATTAAATTCAGATAAAATATCATATAATAGGGCTATATGATTGTATTTAAAATAATTCTAGATTTTGAAATGAACTCTCTCCTGTTTTTTCTTTTCAACTGGTAGATTAGATTGGTTGGTAATTGTATTTTAGCCTATAGCTAGCCCAATTTAGCAGTGAGGAGGATCAATGCTAAAACCCCCAAAATGAAATTCCCCGTTCCGCCAATGATCAATGCTATTCTTATATTATTATTATTAGCACCGCGTCTTACTACCCGTTCGGGTTATACGCACTTACGATTAATGTGTAATGGTAGGTTGATTGTGAGTTGAAATGGAGGACCTACAGTTTAACGTGGAATCCGAACCACGGTGGAGGCCTGGCATTCCCCACATTCACGAGATGTCTTGTCAGTCCCATCCAAGTTGAACCACACAATATCCTGATTTTGGTTGAAAGAATAGTTTATAAAACTCAAAACATGTTTAATTGATGCTAACATTGATAACCTTTTATTGTATTATTTGTGTTATTTTATGTGTATTTATGAATGCCAGGCCTCCACCGTGGTTCGGATTCCACGTTAAACTGTAGGTTCTTCATTTCATCTCTACAATCACCCTACCATTACACATTAGCGTAAGTGCGTATAACCCGAACGGGTAGTAAGACGTGATGATGATAATAATAATAATAATATGTGTATTGATAATATCTATCAACAGTGACAGCTGCAGATAGCATGACTTGATGTATGGATATATTAAAAGTGTTCCAGTAACTTAAGTACCTACCAGATACTGTTATTACTACCAAAATAATTGGTATAACTAAACCATAAAATCAGCCTCTACGCCTGCCGTTGCGGCTAACTAGTCCTGTTGTTACTGGAGCATCGCAACAGAACGCCGCGCCGCGCCGGTATGAACTTAGGCTGTTCTCGTCTGAAGCCAGCCACGGCTGACTGTGTGAGAGCAAAAATGGCGGTGTACTTACAGCGTCACGCGCATTCGGACGAGAGGCCGTTTTGACGTGCCATTATGCCGAGTCACTTTCGAGTTGGTTCCTAAAGAGCTCCACAGCGCCGCCGGAAGAGGACGCGTGTGACACAATGTCACATCTCTCATTGTTCACGCGGGATTTTTTTTTTTTTGGTGCCATTACATTCATATTGTGTTGAATAACAAAACGACTGATGGGAGAGTTAGGTGTGTGGTAGTGGGCTCGACTTTCACATGGGAGACATAGGATCAACTCCAGAATGGGTGTAATAGAGTTGGTTTTTAAATAACTATGTGGTTTCAATTCTTTGAAATACAACATTCTCAACAAGGTACTTCTGATTGGGTTTTTCGTCATGATGATTTTTCTTGTAAATGTATTCATATGATTATATTATATATTATCATAAGGAGCATTAGATTGAGCAAATTGGAACTTTATCTAATAATAACATTTGGATTATAAACAAAAAGTATTGCTTTTGTCAATTTAATGAGAAGAGTTATGTCACTATTAGTTTCGACCACTAATAACCAACAAGCATCTGACGTTAGATAGGCATATTACTCAACTGATAAAAAATATGGCTTCTCATAAAAATAGATTTTCTTGACATTTTTTAAGCAATGTAACTTTTCATTGCTGAATGTCCGGTACTTCTTGGCTTGATAATAGAATTTCCTTGATGTTTAGGAAGCCCCTTTATCTATTTGTCCAAAAGTAAGATTTCCTATTCAAATATTCAGAGTATTACAGGTTTTAGTTCTTTATTATTTCTTATTATTCACCTTTTCACATTCTTCAAGACATAGAACTGGCCTCTGCCATGGAAATGAGCGTTGAGTAATTGTATTTCAAAGTGTGCTCAACCCCTATTGAGATTCGACTACTCCTTATGACGATAGATGCTTCAATGATTGAATGGTCTGAGTCAGGAATGTCATATTTACGTTCCCCCGGGCGCATGTGGACAACTTGAAATGCGGCCAGATTCATTTTACTATAGTAGCGTGTCGTGAAGTGTTGCCAGTGTAGACAGAATTTGTCTAAACTGTCCCTGTGAATAATTGTTCACACCCACCACTTAGTAGAACAATATTTTATCAGGTATCCTGTGTGAGGCATACAGAGCAGAACATAAGTATGATTGGTCTAATGGGGAGAAGGTGGGCGAGAACATATCACAAGAACAGATTAAACACGCTCTGCTTACCCTTGAAACACTACACAACTCGCCACTGTCTTACTATAAACGTTGTAGATACCCTTATTGTCATTTTTCAAATGTATGAATACACAAGATTTGTTAAAACTTATTTTTTATTTTACCACTCTGATGAACATAACTTTATCAAATGATAAAATATAGAGTGCAATGAAGAATTTCAGCAGCATCCCCTGAAATATGTGGAGACATTTTTTTCACAGTAAGTTAGTCTAGAATAGATTCTCTCCTAAATAACACATGACCAGTACAACAATAACATACGCTCTATAACTCACATAACATGATCACTCACAGGTCAGACCAGATAACTATCTCTAACATACATAAAAGAGAAATCTATCTTTTAAGCCTATAGCGTCGGTGACCTGGCGGTCTAGGGGTAAGGTGTCAAGACTTCTGTGTTGGCGGCCGGGGTTCAATCCTCGGTCGCGGCAAAGATTTATCTGATTACCAAACCCTTCCTTCACCTCTGACAAGACATCTTGTGAATGTGAGGAATGCCAAGCCTCCACCGTGGTTCGGATTCCACGTTAAACTGTAGGTCCTCCATTTCATCTCACAATCACCCTACCATTACACATTAGCGTAAGTGCGTATAACCCTAACGGGTAGTAAGACGCTGTGCTAATAATAACCATAATAATAATAATTTAAGCCTATATAGCCGACTAAGAGAGCCCTTTTACTCAACAAGGAAACACAACACTCACCAGTTCTGTGACAGATCATCACCAGACCACCATACTACTCCCACACCTTCGAACAACCAGCCCCTGATCTTAATTCGATCTACATCCTATTCACACAACACCCTCACACAACCAGCACCTTATCTTCATTAGATCTACATCTTATTCACATAAAACTTTCACACAACCAGCACTGCTCTTAATTATATATATTTCCTTTTCACACAAAGCCTTCACACAACCAGCATCTTATCATTACTCATCCTACTTACTGCAATGAAGGAGTGGAAGTAGAGGATTTTTTCGGATAACCAGACGCCCTGGACATCATGATCACATACACACGTGCATGTTTGATGACGTCATATGCTGTACCAGTAGAATTTAGAAAACTGAACTGTGATGAGGGGTAAGGGATGAGTGGAGTGGGGTCGTATCTCTCACACTGGGTGGCCTCTAGCGAATCGTGACTAAACTCACATACTAATACAATGTTTGCTCGAGACCGTGGCCGTGAAACAGCTTATCCTTGATACTCTTTTGTGATTTCACCCCTCTACAATGATGTATATTATAAACTATACTAAAATAGGTTTAAAACTAATCCTTATTATAATATTTATAAAAAATCAATTTTACATATCTGTTTATAGTTTATACTTTCCACATCAACATAATCAAATTTGAGAAAATATTCTTATAAAATCCTTTAACTCCAAGGGAATTCATCCACCTACATTTTTCAACTCTATGAAACATATGAATGTTGGCCTATATACCAACATTAAACTTAACACCTGCGGAGAATTTGGGGAATGCCAGGCCTCCACCGTGGTTCGGATTCCGCGTTAAACTGTAGGTCCTTCATTTCATCTCACAATCACCCTACCATTACTCTACCATTACACATTAGCGTAAGTGCGTATAACCCGAACGGGTAGTAAGACGCGGTGCTAATAATAATAATAATAATGATTAAAAGTGCCGATGAGATTTCACAAGTGAAATAACTTCGTGAATATGAAATTTACTTTGAAAAGAATCCAAGTTCGGGTCAAAATAGCACCATAATTTTCATGGCGGGTCATTTTATCTGTAACTTAATCTTCCCATCATACTTGTGGAACAATAGACATTCATCAGAACACCCACATAGAAGATGAATATAAAAAAATAGTAATAATAGCCTACTCCATCGTCGATAAAGGTCAAAGTATTCCAAAGCAATATATTATCGGAGACTTGGCGTAAACGTCTTCGAAATTTAGCAGTTCTTTCGAATCTCAAGTTATAGATTATGTTGGGTGTCTACTTGAAATAAAATAAGGTGAGTGAGTTTTTTGAAAAATTAAATTCGTTAGCTAATTTATACTAATATATTTTTTAAAATACACTTTATAATAAGTTTAATGTATTTTTTTTTCGAGTTGGTGGAAGGTTCTAAACTAATTTCAGCAAAATTTGATATTATTGAAAGGGTCATCTATGGAAATGGTTCATTGTAAAATGTTATACATTATTAATGCTAAAAATATCGACAATAAGTATCCATATATAGGCCTATTATTAATCTTACAGATCTATTCTTTTTGGCTTTTAACCATTTTAAATATTTTAAATATTTAGGTCATAGTCAACATGATGCAAAAGTTTACTAATAGCCCTTTAAACCTTAAGATGAATTTGGTTGTATATTTTTGTCTGCTCCCACGTAAAATTTCAAATATTCTAGGAGAAAAATAGAACAATAAAAAGCTTATTATTATTTAGAAGATTTGCCATGCAATATTCTAATAGTTTATAAACGAATAATTTAGTTTTTTTTTATAATCTGATTGCATCTATAGATTAAACCTGTATTGGTAAGATTGATTTTGTTTACCTACATAAATAATAATATGTTATTGCTCTTTATGTACCCAGGTACACCAAAAATAATATTAATATAGTAAAGAATAGAGTAAAATAACAATATAATTTAAATTCATACAATACTCCTAGTTTCACCTCGTATTTAACAAAAATAAGGTATTCCAGTTATGGTTATTATTTATACTATACTTTAAGATATTTAATAATAATACTTGTGTTTATGATTTTACAGTGACAATATATATTTATGGAGGCAAAGTATGTCTGTCAAATACTGATTGTTAAATGTGTATTTTAAGATTGATTTAATTTTTAACAGAAGCAATTCAAACTTACAACAAATTCCATTTCGGAAGCTTACAGCCAATAAATGTAATAATGAAGAATGATTTATTATTTCGTAAATTTTGAAATTGTTTTAAATCAAACTAAAAATTGTAATTTATTAATAATATTTGTGAAAAACTTTAGATTATAATACAATGTCTATATAATGTGAGTGGTATAATAGCGAATTAAAAAAAAATTATTAATATATATATCTTTGTAATTTAAAGATGCGTGGTAGCTTATACATTTCACACGCCACACACGAACCCATATATCAATCAACCTAGGCTATTCCGTCAACTATTTATAAAGGGGTTACAAGTTGATTTCTGAGTTTGTATCAGACACATTATTTGCTATTGTTTTCAAGGTGTTTTGTGTTTATTTGAATAGAGTGCACTAGGACCCATCTCATTCATATAATATTTAAAATATTTTTGTTATTCCAAGATAATTAAATATATGCTACTTTACAGGATTCTATTTAAAGGACCATTGAATTATCAAATCACTGATTACACAGTATTCTATTTAAGATTCAAATACATAATAAAGATGTGAAAATAAATGATTTAATTGTACATAGTAGTTGAATAGTAAAATTCTGTGCATATGTTATATTTATAACTAGTTGATCTAATTATATATATATATATATATATATATAATTATATCAACACGTTTTATATATATATATATATGTGTGTGTTATGGGCAAAATCCTAATTTAGATAAAGTCAATTTTATATAGATATTGTTGATATTATCCCAAATGCTTGGTTAATGTTAAATGCAAGGTGATTGAATAATGTTTTTCGACGTTTATCAAGATAATATGGATATTATCCGACCACACTTGAATTATGTCAAATTCTATGGTGGAGGTTAAGTTACGATAGCTAGGTTTATTTATCTTAAGTTAGGTTAGGTTAGGTTAGTGGAAAATAGAACATCAAAATAAGGCATTTTTGTATGTTAGTAAACCTCCATGATACAATAATTACAGGTCCCTAATAGAAATAGCGTTCCAAAATATAAACCGTGTTGAAACGTGCTTGGTTTTACTAATTCATATTATTCAACGTTATAGAAGTCTTGCTTACTGATGTCGAGATTATACGGATCAGGTAAAATACGGGATAAGTTACTTTATATTTATTATTCTATCCACTGCACTTAGATAATGTAGCCATCTCCCAGCTAATCTCGATATTATCCAGATTTTGCACACTTCCCGCAGCATATATATATATATAAAAATATATATAATCATAAATAGCCCTATATCTTAATATCTCAAATGTGTATGGTAGCTTAAACATCTCACGTGCTATCCTTGAACCAATGGATATTATTAAAACCACGAACCAACAGATAGTTCAACCTATTCTGCCACCTAATAATAGTGGAGGGAGAAGTTTACTTCATATTATTATATATTTTCACATATTTATATCTCTGCTCCGAAACTTGGAACTCAAACAACACATTTTTCTTTTACACATTATCTTGAGAAACCTGCTTTAATGTTAACATGGTCTAAGGTGTCACTCTCTGAGTAGGCTGGACTGCCGATAATGGGGAGATAGAGGTTCGAATACTGACCTGGTGTACTGAAGGTGGTTTTTCCTAAATGGGTTTCCACTATTTCTCCACATAAATGCGGGTACACTTTCTCTTAATTCAACCTTACTTATATCAAACTCACTAGCGTAATCAGTACATATAAATGTAGTTCAAACCAGAATACAGTAATAAAAATGGATCTCGAATGAAAACCCATTATTATCTTTAATTCTAATTACCGTTTCTTTATATGATATAATGGATATAAAACAGAATCCTTTTTTTTAACAATACTTTTAATAGTACAGTTCTTTTAATTTATTTGATATTCTATATTCTTGAACAACTTAGTTACCTCTTTCTTCTCCTAAGTCAAAATGGCATAAAGGTGTGACTAGAATTTGGTGTTTAGTGGAGAGTCCACTCTCCTGCCACTCACTCCTAACACGCCACTGACACCCTCCAAACCACCCCACCAGAATACCCAGACATAGAAGACTACTATTAAACACGCTACATGGGTTCAGTGAAACATCGTTGGCTAGGGGCTTGGGAATGGG
>CABEEJ010000906.1:86385-108240 GCA_901482245.1 Timema douglasi | reverse complement strand
GGGGTTTGGGTGTAGGGTTGAAAAGGGGTCACACACAAAACACAGTAATATTTGTTTAGTCGGTTTGTCACCATGTTTGGGTATTTTATGATGTCAAGAGTTATAAAGCTGTTAAAAATTATAATGTAAAATATTTCATTCAAATTATTCCTTACACAGATGGCCACCCTTACACAGATTGACCAAAATGCTCCATGTATTTTGTTTATTTCTTATTTGTATACTTAGTGTTCTGATATAATCAATTGGTTTAGAAAGTGCACTTTAAATACCTGAAATAGATAAAAATAAATATTTTTAGACAAAGAATAGGACCTGAGGTGGAGTGAAAATGACAACTTTTGGTAATTAAATTGTAATTTGATATTTGGGGAAAGATGCAGGGTAGCTATTACTTATGAAGAATAAACTAAAACTATATTTTTTAAGTTAATGTTTAGAGGTGCCCTAAAAGACTTGAAATTTAAGTTTTTTTTTGTGAAAATTGAGAATATTTGTCAATCTGAGTAAAGCAAACTAGCCAATAAATTAAAAAGCAATATTCGTCATATCCTACTAAAACATACCTTTAAAACTTGCGTAAAGGGATGTCCTCTCTAATTGCAAAATTAAAGAGCTTAAAATTTTTTTGGTTAACTGAGATAAAATCAAACTATGACATACACTATCATCATGTGCATAGATTTAATAAATTTGGTCATCTTTGACCAAAAAGTGTTGGCTAGATTATAGTCTGATTTAAAAATATATACTTTTGATGTATTTTACTTTACAGATAATAATAATCATTGAAATCTGTCATCTGTTCCTTGAATTGTTTTTTGTTATCATAAGCTGTTGTTTTTGTTATTAATGCATTAATAACAAAAATAAAATAAAAGTGGGAGAGATGCTACGATCTCATCTGACTCCAGGTTTTCAGCAACCGTAAACTCCTTATACTACTACCCCAGATGAATAAGAGAGATAAGGAAGGTTTCACTGGAACCAGGTTGTTCCTACCACCTGATGATTGAAAACGAAATATCAACCCAGTCGAATGCACATGCATAAAAACTACCACTGCCACTGGCTAATGACATACCAGACTCCTCGTCATAACAAATAGGACTAAATCTTCCATCCTTAGCTCTAGTCTTTGACCATACTGGAGTATCTGATGGACCAGCTACAACTATAGAATCTGCTGTACTCCAAGATGTTGTAATAACTAGCTCAGAATTTGAAAGTTGGGTTGTGGACCATTACAAAATTTGGCGTGAATGAGCTACCAATATTCGCTACCTCATAAGACACAGACAAATCAGCGATCGGTTGGTGTATAATTTGATGGCAGTAAATAAAAAACACCATCTCAAGAGAAAGATAGGCTTCAAGTTTTGCAAAAAGTGTTGTCTCGGAAGGACACATACTCTTATAACCGATTAAAGACATATTTATCTCAATCCTGTAACTTGTAAATTGAGGACAATTTGTACATATTATATTACTATATTCTGAAATGCCTAAATGAAAAAACAACTGATTTGTCTTTACTATGTGGTATGGGTTGTGATGGCATTGTTGTCAGTACAGGGCCAAAGAGGGCATAATACATATTTTAGAACTATATATTAGGAAAACCCCTACAATGTTCACTTGTCAGCTTCATGCAAATGAACTTCCTTTGCTGCATTTATGAATGCACTTAGAGGATGAAACGACAGGTTCCCAAGGGTTTTCAGGTCACATTAGGAAACAGTTGCAATGCTGCGAAAAGCTCCCTGTTGTTATTTTTAGATAATAGAAACAGCATTGCATGTAGTAGATCATAAACCTGACCTTAGTTCAGAACAAAAATATCTGCTAGGCACAATCACAGTTATTGTGACTGGAGCATGTTCCCAGAATTTAGTAAACATGCACCCTGGCCACACTTCACACTCAAGAGGGCTTATAACTGGCGACAGGATTTTGCGTCTATACAGTGCCATGCAAACTCCAACCAACATCCTAATAACATTATCCACTTTCCTTGTTCTCTTATATGAGCCTACAGTAGCTCCATGGCTTCTTTGGTGCTGACTGACAGCTGACAGCTGACAGCTAAAAGCTTTGAAAAGTTACCAGACCAAATTATGTATCCCTACGCCGGACCATATGATCTGCAAAACATGTGTTTAGCAACTGTCACTTCTAACAGTCAACATTTAGGAATATACCTAAATGTTGAGTGTGAGAAGTGACAGCTGTGAACTGTCATTCAGCACCAAAGAAGCGATGGGGCTACTGTATGTGGTTTACCATAAAGAAGAAACCTTTGTGCACAAAGAGAGATAGACATCTATTAACAATGATTGGACGAAGTCGTTACCTTAGTGACGATTTGAAAAAAGTCATCAATCCTGTCATACTAAGAAATGATTATTGCGGTAATGATGAAAGTATCTTATTATGCGTGCTAGTTGATGAAAGAAGGGTGATTAAAGACTTGGACTACTACGCATTCTGACAGGACGAAGTCCACAGGAACGTTCAATAATTTGTTCGCTTTGTCATTCTTGCTATCAATTTTAAGTCTACATACTCCATAAGCCTGATGGATTGATAAAAAAAGGGAAATTATTGAACCACCTCTGAATTCAAATTTGTATATTTATAAACTTGAAATAAATAGTTGAAAATGGTTACGAATCAGGAGAAGATATTCTAAGCTCCCCATGCCACACTCAAGTAGTGGAACGCTGCATCAAGCTGGTGACAGAAGCTTCTGAAGCTGTATAAGGGGATGGTTTCATCAGCGGGAGTCTTTTATCTCGAAAGAAAATGACTCCATTCAAGGCAGTGAAAGAGTATGCTACCTAGGAAAATGATATGATTTTACTGTGTTTCTATTTTTCTGATATGTTTCTATCAAAATGTAATAGGTTTAGTAAGTAGTTTGTTCTGTTAAGAATGTATACCTCATTTTACTCTCGACCTTAATATAATAACCAACGAAGGCCACACAAAGATCATTTTTTAAGAAATGTTAAGAAAACTATTTTTATTTGGAGTGAAATTCTAAGTTTTGGAGGAATTTGACGGACCTCAGATATTCATTGTAGGGAAGCCGTGATATTAAAATGCAGTCTAATAAGCAAGTGAGCTGTTATTCCATCAAAAATATTGAACAAATATAAAATAAACAAAATTAATTTAAAATGAGCGAAAAATATTCAAATTCAAAGCTTCTGGGCCACTTCTAAACTAGGGCAGTGATATTAAACCTGGGGTATGCAAAGATGTTTATGGGGATACATAAAATCTAATATCTCTGTCATGTGCATAGTGGCATTATATAAAAACATTTTTAAATAAAGAGATAAAGTTTTAATGAAATTCCAGGACATTATTGACAGATATTCAACAACTGTATAGATCACCATGTAAATAAAATCTACGTTAGTATCGAAGCAATTATTTTTTTTCAATTCTAATCAAAAAAGTTTTGTTATAAAAACTGCAAATATACTGACATTTTCTGGCGTTCCCTATATCCCCACCTTAAGTGAGCTACCTTTAATTATTTTAAGGTCGAATAGATAATTCCAATAACCACCCTGGGGAACTTTATGAAAACCCCAAACACCAAGTCCTCGACTGATCAGTAAAATTGTTTAGGCTCTAGTCCCAGTAACAGACAAACAGATGTCATAGCAAAGAAGGAAAAAGAGAGAAAAATAAACGAGTTCAGGGAGTCATTAAACGTCAGAATATATCAAAATTATGAGCTAGATTTTTTTGACGATCCCAATTTCTATACTCGAGGGATACGATAAAGTAAAAATATCACGTAAATAAATAGGTGGTAGCCGTAACTCTCAATGGCAGGCAACTGATTCGACTAACTCAAGCGGCTGACAATAACATTTACGCCCCTACGCTATGTGTAAACAATGAAAAACACGATGACTCCCTCCGCTACTCATGCTAGGCCGCTGAACCAGTCTAATGCAGATAATTTTTAGACAATTCTTAACAAACTTAAATATTGAGCTAACTAGCATTTCTCTTAATATGGAACATCAGATTGTACGAGATTTTAGATCATCCGGAACCTCGGATGATCGTGCCTTGACGAGTTGAGAATTTACTGTATTTCCAATTTAATGGATACTCCAAATTCTGACAATGAGATGGTTTTTCCTTAATGGTTTCCCACCCTTTCTTCTCGTGGTTAAATATATGTTTATTTCCAAAATTCTTCCTTTTTAAAAAAAAATCTACTTGTGTAGATATGGAAACATCCAGGATGTTAATGAGATGCAGAGGAATAATTAAATAAATAAATATTTAAGTAGCCCACTAAAAACAAAATCGACTAACGTCTGTGCCCCATGGAAAACTAGGCCCTCTTCGGAAGAGAGCAGAAATATTAATTTAACCTCGTGTAATAAACAGCTCCAAAACGGAACTTGAGGCACAATAAAATGAAAATTTATCTAGAGTTTAATCAGGGTACTCTACGGGAAATCAATAAGCATGTGTTAAATCAGCACTGGACTTTACATACTCATCAAATACGGCACCCTTTTAGAAAAAATTATATTAAATATCGAATAAGGAACGTATAATATTTAAGAAGGAAGATATTTAGAGAATAACTTGTGAATTACAATATATTATAGGTATATAGTAAAAAAATATTACGATAAATTTATAACAATAGAATATATACATATATATAAAAAAAAACTCCATTGTGTGAGCGCCCCCATTAAAGCTACACCAACTCAGCAGCCACCGCCACTAGCGGATGATAGTACCAACATTTGCAGATAGAGGTTAGCATGTGGTCAGAACGAGACTTCCAACCATTAGTCTCAGTTTTATAAACCGGAGCTGCTACGTGTTTACCCAAGTAGCTCCTCATTTTGTCCTCACTAGGCTGAGTTTGATCCCAATCAAGAACCACTGCTTCACAGATAAATTGTTAGAGACACTGAGGATCAAACCCGGGAACTCAGGATCTTTAGCCAGGAAATCTGACTACTAGACTACGTAGGCGGTCATACATTTGTATATACGTATTTTATATTATTATAAATTATCTAATATTATCTTTATATTAATATTATTAAAATAGAGTATATAGGCCTATAGATCTATATATGTATTTTGTTTTTAATAATATTATAATTATATCAATATGATTATATGCATAGATCTATGTAGGCCTATATATTCTATTACTTTTAATAGATTATAAATAATCAAAATTATAACTATGGTAATATTAATAATAGATAGATATATGTAAATATTCCGTTATTGGTTATTAAATTATTTTTTTTACTAACACCATAACAGATTGTTATTAAACAAGCTATTTTATAAATATCTTCCTTCTTAAATACAATAACAAATAAATGGTATGGAACTCCGCATGGAATTGCTGGCTCTATTGTTGTTATTATTATTAGCACCGCGTCTTACTACCCGTTAGGGTTATACGCACTTACGCTAATGTGCAATGGTAGGGTGAATGTGATATGAAATGGAGGACCTACAGTTTAACGTGGAATCCGAACCACGGTGGAGACCTGGCATTCCTCACATTAACAAGATGTCTTGTCAGAGGTGAAGGAAGGGTTTGGTAATCAGATAAATTTTTGCCGGGACCGAGCTCTATTATTAAAAAATGAAGATATTTACTCAAAACTTGTAATATTTGTGAAAAGAAATAATATAAACTAGCAAATCCAAGCATAAATTACACTATAGGCCTACTTATGTAAAACTTTTTTCTTTAGTTCTGGTTTTAAATTTTATAATTTTATTTCTAAATAATTAATGTCCTTATTTGTATGTTTGTACCAATATAAAAAAAGATCGATATTCGGTCCACAAGGGTCAATACTTAGTATTAAAATTTCGACTTCCGTTTAAAATTGTTGACATCTTACTAGGTGTTTGCACATCTTCAGGTCATCGCATTGCTATTAAATTCCTCATTTATAAATTTTGACCAATAAAAAATGTAAATATTGACTATTGAGATTGAAATGGAAATAGATCTTTGTTGTACAAACATTTCTCCTAAGAGATTTAAGGAAAAACAACATAAACTTTTATAGACCTACCTATTTAATTATTTTATGGCATTGGAGAATTATTGCGTTTAAACTTAAGTAGTATCTCCCTACAACTAAAGCTCACAAAATTGTATTAATATATTTGCCAATATCTCAGAAACTGTTAGTTGTATACAAATATATTTTGAATCAAAGTTTTTTATTTTTATTATTACTACAATTTTGCAACGATAAGTTATTTAGTATCTCAAATAGTTGCGGAGATACGGAAATTTCCTCTTCCATAAAGTACCCTAAATTCATTTTAATGGGAAAATGAAAATACCCCGTTTATTTATAATCTTAATCAACGCCCAGATACGAATTATAATCAAAATCGTTTCTTCAGATTTTGATAAAATCGATTTTTTCTCTTTTCGCACTTGTTCAAACTATTCTAGATTCTACCCGCCTCGGTGACGTAGTTGGCTAACGCGCTTGTCGTGTTGAGCTCGACTGCTGAGGACGGGGAGATTGAGGTTTGAATCTCGGTCGGGTGAACTGGGGTTGGTTTCTCCTAAATGGTTTTCCACTCTCCCTCCACGCAAATGCGGGTTCATTTCCTATAATTAAACCTCTCCAATTCCTATATATATTTGCGTATAGCTTGAAAGTTATTGGTTTTATAAAAATATGCCTCGAATAAAATATTTGTATTATAATTAGATATAAATATTTGAAATGATAAGCAATTTCATATCTCATATAGTTTCGGAGATATGATATAAAAAAAAGGGAATTTACGCATCAGACCGGAGTCCAAAGTTATTTTGTCCAAATATTGAGAGTATCTATTTTGTTTGAAATATTTACAAATGCTTTGAAATGAAAATTAATTCAATATCGTTCTAGCCGATTTTGAGAAAATCGACTTTTTCTTTTTTCGCCTTTCAGTAAACTACCCTTAATTTTAGGGTTAGATATCCAATTACAAAAATCTCTCGGGGAAACCCTATGAAACTAGATACCAAGTTTTAGCCCGATCGGTAAATTAGTTTAGGCTATATTTGGAGGTACAGACAGACAGTCGGAAATTCAAAAACTACTTTTTCGGATTCGGGGGGCCATGAAACGTCAAGCTTCATAAAAATTTCGTTATCGGTTTATTTGACGATCACAATACTTTTACCTGTAAAGATAGCGAGAAAGTAAAATCAACTAACAACAATACTAAGAATTTTCAAATCTTTATAATAGAGAAAACTGCTTTACTATTGTTTAGTTACTTAAGGTCTTACTTGGGTATGAATGGAGGTATACTACTCTTCCATATTACCTTAATGATTCTTTAGTTACGGGAACTTGTATTTTGGGAAGTAATAGAAATTCACCAAAAAATAAGTTGGTCTAAGGATTCTGGTTTTATCCACTGTGAGGGCCAGATAGTGTGGTAGGCCTACTTTGAAATTTGACATTTTACTTTGCACTGAGCTACAGACACATTCTGGTGTCTTCATGTTGTGTTTGTTGTGCAAATATTCTAGGGAGCTCTGCTAATATCATGGGAAGACATGAACTCAATTTTGAAAATGATTGTCGATATAGCGATCCTTACACGGCCAAACTTGAGAGACATTCTCCGTTAGGATTCCGGGGGAATGGGGAATCTAAATTTATGATTCCAACTGTTGTATCCCGATATAAAGGAGGTCAATACTCAAATCTCACGTGGGTGTAAAGAGGGTGGCTTGTCCTAAATGGTTTTAAACTCTCCCTCCACGCAACTATGAGTGCAATTACGTTTAAATGTACCTTCCGCCTCCATATCACATCAGCATAATAGTTATGAAAAACCATTATTATTATTATTATTAGCACCACTTCTTACTACCCGTTTGGGCTGTACACCCCTACGCTAATGTGTAATATTAGGGTGATGGTGAGATGAAATGGAGGACCTAAAGTTTAACGTGGAATCCGAACCACAGTGGAGGCCTGGCGTTCCACACATTCACGAGTTATGATTAGTAGACGTATTGTCATAGGTGAAGGAAGAGTTTGGAAATCAGATAAATCTTTGCTGGGACTGAGGATTGAGCCCCGGGCCTCCAGCACAGAAGTCTGACACCTTACCCCTAGACCACCAGGACACCTTATGAAAAAATACAAAAAATACAAAATAATATTAAATGAAAAATCCTGTGCTTTTCTCAAAAGTGTTTTGTGGGTCATTGCCAAGGCCAAAAAGCTTTGACAGACTGTACTAGTACCCATATCAGTGGCCGCATGGCCTAAGGCGTTATTCTCTTATTAGATTAGACTGTCGATGACGTGGAGATCGTGGTTCGATCCCAGTCTGGTGTATTTTCATAAGTTTCTTACCACACTCTCTTTACATAAATGTGGGTACACTTCCTCTAAACTCAACCTTCCTCATCCCTAGCCCATTGACGTAGTCAGTACATAATCCTATAGCCCGGATGGCTAGTAGGTGTGCTGCTTAAAAAAACAACTGGCAAATACTTGTTTCATTTATTATCCAAATTATTTCTTAAAATCCATTAATGAATGGCATTATTGTGTTTGTGGTTGGTCAAATATATAGTAAAAGGGAGGGAAAAGTTTATTAGTGCAGTCATGTTAAGCCTGAGTATCTCAGGCTATAACCCACGAGCCGCACTAGAGTTTTCCCATTCTTTCTCAAGGCCAATATTGCCACCTTTTCAAATTAAAAAATACCTTCCTAAGCCTATGTCTTCAGTCTGAGTAGCTGATTACTTGTACGGGAGATAAGACTTAAAGCCAAATATTATTATTGTTATTATTATTATTACTATTAGCACCGCGTCTTACTACCCGTTCGGGTTAGACGCACTTACGCTAATGTGTAATGGTAGGGTGATTGTGAGATGAAATGAAGGACCTACAGTTTAACGTGGAATCCGAACCACGGTGGAGGCGTGGCATTCCTCACATTCACAAGATGTCTTGTCAGAGGTGAAGGAAGGGTTTGGTAATCAGATAAATATTTGCCGGTACCGAGGATTGAACCCCGGCCGCCAGCATAGAAGTCTGACACCTTACCCCTAGACCGCCAGGTCACCTTGAAGCCAAATAACCTTTGTAAATTAATTTGTCCAATACAGGAATATAGCAAGTGTCCTTTGACACCGCGTCTTACTAACCGTTCTTATTATACACTTGATTACTAATTAAGCTATTGGTTTTAGGGTATATAAAGGTCATATTTATAGGAAGTGTACACGAATTTCATTGTAGGGAGAGGGAAAAACCAGTTTTGAAAACATATCATAAGTACACCCGACCGAGATTCGAATCTCAAACTCCACGTCATCAGCAGTCTAGTCTACTGCGAAAATAGCACCTTAGACCATGCGGCCCCCAAAGAGATTCCTGTCCTCTACTCCATGAAGACAGGTTATTCCATGAGGTCCTCCGATTAGATCTATTCTTCTACTCTGCCTCTTACTGGTGACCCCTCCCTTCCGCTGACCCAACTCGTAAACTTCCATATTCCTAAATCAAGAGCTCATCACAGGTTTGAATAAGCAGGAGATTAGACACACGATTACGCTTGAACCAGAAATTGCATCAAAATGCAGTTTTCTTCTTTTTCCTTTTGATAACAGCACGTAACGTAAATTAAACCATGTATGCTATTAGGATTCACGTGAGGTAACGTAACCGCTCTAGAAAAACACAAACGTTGAATTTTGGGCCTTATGAAAACCGGCCTCACCGGCCACATGCTCTCACGCAGGGGTCGTCAAACACATTAAGTATGGGAGCTGCTTTGAAAATGCCAAACTGCTTCGTGAACGATCCCATATTGAGAATTGGCCGTAACGCTTCTTTGGTTATTTATGTTACCTTTAGAGAAGCTTCTGATATCAAACCTTTGATCAATCAGATGGGGGCTTTGTGGCTTGTTTTGCATCGTTGCTTTTCCTATCACTTAGAAAAAGAAACGATTACTTTTACATAATTAAATAAGTTAAGCCCAATGAAGGAAAGGGAAAGAAAATGTATTACAGAAATATATAAGTTTAACAAATAAGTTTATTAAATGGTAAACAAAAAGATATATAACTACATGTGAGTGACAAGGTTTAAATTCAATTAATTAATGATAACCACATTCTGTTATCGAGATAGAAAAGATTAGCTTAGATGAATAGGTATTATTACTTTGTCCACAATGAACCAAAAGTAGTTAGATAGAACATAGAAAGAAATAGGGATATTAGTTTGAATCATCTGCCAAAACTCGGCAACAGTAAAAAAGGGGAATTAAGTTTTAGGAGATATAAAAAAGGACAATATATCCAGGCTAATACCAAACTAATACCTTAGAGGTCTAATCATTAATAATAGTGAAACAATTGAAAATATAAACATAGCATCAAATTCTATATTTTTAGAGTTATTAAGAATAATATAATTTAAGCTAGTTAGCTTGTATTAACCCTCATGGAGAACTACGAAAAAACCTAAGAAAAATCTCTTATAAAAGTAGGTTCCATTTTACAAATAATAGATAGCTAACAATCAGGCATTCACACAGTAATTTACTATGGTCAGTCATTTCTTAATGAGCATTGCCAGAGCAATCAACAGTAAATTTATAGATGTACCCATTACTAGGGAATACAATAGATAATACAAACTATCTTTGAACAGTAGGATTAATAGGGCTCCTGAAGGGGCTGAAAGAAAGCACTATCCTCGTGGGCCACTACTTCAAACTAGTAGTGCTCCCACAGGTTGCGCACCGCAAATAGCTACACAAACAAGGGTGCAATAGTGACTGCAACCAGTCACTGACCTAGCTAGGTCCAAGAAGAAAATGATAGATTATCTGATTGTTGCCATAAAGAGATTCTAAACGGGATAATACAATTTAGGGTGCCATCAAAATATAAAAAAGTCCTTAAGGACTTAGAAAAGGAAATCTAATTAATGGACTCAGTATACTCAATCACCTGTTCCAATACATATGTAGAGCACAGGGCCCTCATATTTAAACTATGCCTTATGGGCACAGGGAAATAATCGTCAGACAATCTGACTAAAGAAACTATGTCTGTTGGACATATAAAATAGTCTCAGTCATCCTGACTAGATAAATCATGTCTGATGAACATAGAAAATATTGTTAGACCTTCTCACATTAAAACTAGTATCTGATGGACATTGAAAATAACCCAGACACTCTAACACAATACACTATGCCTGGTGGACATAGAAAATAAAGCAAGACATTCTAATACACGAAACCATGTCTGATGAAAATAGAAAAAAACGTCAGATATTCTGATATGCTACTAAATGTTTAATCGACATTGAAAATAAAGAAAAATATACTAATACATGAAACTATGTCTGAGGGACATAGACAGCAACGTAAGCCATTCTGACTTGATACTCAAATTCTCAGAAGAGGCTTCCTCTGCAACTTGGTGGTGAGACCGACGCCTGAAACATAGTGGCCATTAGTAGTCTTCGGTGCTGAATTTGTATGGAGTAGTTCCTTCTCCGGTGAATAAATACAATGGAATACAAAAATGTAATCCACGGGGAATCTGTTATATATCAACAGAACTGGCCCGAAGTACAACAGGAGATCTAAGAGGAAAAGGCGGGGAGGGGGGTGGAAATAAATCCAATTCCTCACTAGCACTGTCAACAGGAGTGCGAGCAGAGACAATAATCTTTCTTTTCTTCGACGTGTGCCCTTTGATCAAGACGTGAAAATACTCGCGGGGCCGGTATGGTCCGCTGGGGCAATGTTCCTCGACGCTTGGGGGTTTCCCGGCAACATCAATTCTGAGTGAGTCACCACCTGTCTCTTCTTATTGGAATATATTAGTACTTTTTATCTTGTTTTAATTGTCTTTATGGAATTTTGATAGTTTTTTATGAACTTTAGATTGTAGATGTCATATTATATAAAGGACATGCTACAGTTTCGTAATTGTTAAGGAATACATGTTTATATGTTGGTACATTTCATACTAAAATGAACTTTTTAAATGCTAAAAAGTGCAATATTTATTAATTTTTCAAAACAAAATTATAGTTAATTTTATTTTGTTAAATTATGCGTATTCTAGATAAAGTAATTTTATTCACCTATGTACCGGTACACTCTTTAATTGCAGCTATCAATTTCAGTTAATGGATAATTTCCTTTTAGGCCTGATGTATCACATATCCACAGCTTGAGGCAACACTCTTCAACTAAAATTCACTTTGAAAAGAGCAAAATAAATTTCTCGAATGAAGTGCAGAAAATGCCTTCATGAGAGACCGGTAGCTTACGATTAACCGTTTGGCGACACCTAGTCTACGCAACATTCTTGTGATAGACTTGATTGCCGGTGACAGGAGATCATGGTTCGAATCCTGTTCAGGCGTACTGACGCTGGGTTTACCACTTTCTCTCCAATAATGTGCAGGTACACTTTCTCTAAGATTTTACCTTTCTCATACCCACTTCATTAGCGTAATTAATGTATGTGCATTGCTCGAGAAACTATTAAAACATGCTGAAAAGAAAAAAGATTTTATAGTTTAGCACTGGTGCTTACAAAGTCTAAGAAGTAAAGCTCCAAATAGACTAGATTTCTGGTGACTTGGAGGTGGAGGTTCGATTTATGGGTATTGTTCACTAATGTAGGTGCATTTCATCCAGGGCATCCTTCCAACTCCAACTCACTCCTTAGGCAAACTCGTTAGTATTATTATTATTATTATTAGCTCCGCGTCTTACTACCCGTTCGGGTTATACGCACTGACGCTAATGTGTAATGGTAGGGTGATTGTGAGATGAAATGGAGGACCTACAGTTTAACGTGGAATCCGAACCACGGTGGAGGCCTGGCATTCCTCACATTCACAAGATGTCTTGTCAGAGGTGAAGGAAGGGTTTGGTAATCAGATAAATCTGTGCCGGGAGCGAGGATCGAACCCCGGCCGCCAGCACAGAAGTCTGACACCTTACTCCTAGACCACCAGGTCACCCAACTCGTTAGTAACTTTAATATATATTGTAGTAGCTAAACAATTTAAAATTTTATTTATTTAATAATTCAGTAAAAAAAATATGTTGCCACAATTGAATTTTAGATGCGTTGATGTTTTTAACCTTTTACCCACACTAATATAGTAAAACGTGCTTTATAGTTCTGACTTTAATATACATAAATGCATATATTGATGTTACATTAATATATAAATTACAACTGTAGTTTTCAATCATGTAAATGGCTTTCACGTTTTTTAATTACTAGAAACCTAATACTAAAAGGATGATAAATGGATGTGTATCTTTCTTTGAACACTACATACGTTTTCCTCTCTTTTAATAAACAAAGAAATATCAAAAGTAAGAAAGAAGGTTGTAAAGAGAGAAACGAGCTTCAGTAAACAGAGCGATATCCCTCTTTATCACAAACACAAAGATTTGTTCAAACAAAGTCCTAGTTACTGAAGAAGTCAACCTTGTTGTGATAAAAAAAACTATTTTTAAGGGTATTTAGAGTTTTTTCTCACAGAATGGACAAGAGTTTGTCCTTGTCCTATCAATGAGTAATGCACACAATACCCTAAATAATTTTTTTTAGTGATCCTAAATTAAAAATACATCAATAAAAAAGTATTAGTTATATTAATTTTGATTTAAAATACATTTAACTTATATTCAAACAAATAAGATTTGATTTTAGAGTTACGACTAAAATGAGGTTATAGATATCGTAAGTAAAATAAACTTTTCGACTATAGCATTATTTAAAAATTTAATCTTCTTGTTATTTTATGCCGAGTAAAATATCAACGTCAACTACACCACTGAGGTAATGAACGTTTGTATGGATTCAGTGGATCTAACTCCGGACTCTGACCTTGGAGGGTATTATTTGTATACCTTTTAATCCTACAGGCTGTGTATTAAAAGTGTAACTAAATATTCTTTACACGTTAATCAGGGTACAGTTATCTACCTACCACTTAGGTTAAGTTAACTAATTAGTAACCCTTGTGTTGAAGTTATTAAAAATGTATAAAATTAGCAAGTTAGTCTTTATAAGGATTGTCAAGTCTTTGAATATACTTTGTGAGATATTGTTTTTAGTCTTGGCTACGCCAAATAAAATTAGTCGAGTGCTGTGAAACTATATAAGTATTTTAGTAACTCGGGGATATTTTATAATTCCGATCAAAATTATAGCAACCTCCACATTGGTTATGCCAGGATAGCAATCAACTTAACGCTCACATAACCGTTAGGATTCTCCTTTTTAATGGAAGCCATCACGATGCACTTCACGTTCACCTAACGTAAGAGTTGTTCATGCCAAGATCATTATCAAATTAACGTTCACTTAATGTTCACGCCACGTAACGTAACGTAAGTGTTCTTCTCATGTTTTTAAATGTAAACCATCACAATGCAGTTAACTTAACGTTCACTTAACTTAAGAGGTGTCCACGGGACACCAATCACGTTAAGTGAAGGTACCACGTGTTCTAGCTGCCAATCACGTTGTTAGTGACGTCAACAGGGCTATTAATTTGAGTACTTCATTTGTTGGTTTATGATATTCTGCAGACGAATGATTCTGTACGTTTTCCCCAAAGTTTCACGAGCTCTATGGCGCTGTGTCCTCTTGTTACACTTTATTTTTTACATCCCGTAGGCATATATTGCAAGTACTTGGAGCCTAATCAGCCTTTAATGATTGGGTTTCATTTTAGTGATTAATTAGTTTTCAAACAGTCAACATTCATTGCCTGTGTAATGCTCGAGGTGTTACGTTAAGTCACATGAATCCTGATCACACAATAGTTTCTTTACTTTAAGTGAACGTCAAATGAATCTTAAGGAAGCGTTAAGTTACGTAAAGGTTAAGTTAATCGTGAATCGTGATCCTGAAATCAGGAGCAGATCTTTAGCGTTACGCGAAGGTTAAGTGACGTGAAGTATATTTAGTGAAGTGCACCACGTGTTACTGTCGGTCAATCATGCTGTAAGCCACGCCAACACAGATATTTCGTACTTCATTTATATGCAGAAATTTTCGGTAATTTGTTTGTACTCGTCTCTTGAACACTAAAATGCAATGTTTTATTCGTACACCTTATTGTTTAGCTCCAAAAGGTTTTCAGACAAATCTTCCCTAGCTGTTAGAAATGAACATTTGTTTTCGAATAGTCAGAATTTGTTGTTTATATGTTGCTCGATGTGTCTAATTTTGTCACATGAACGTTAAGTTGATCGTGATCCCAGAATTAGAGTGCGTTTAAAAAACAATTAAAACGAGACCCACTTCGGTGTCCCATTTTCCAAGTCATCACACTCGCAATAGAGTGGGCAGCCGGGGACAGAGAGATTGGGGTTAAAATACAAATCAAATGTACTGAGGGTGGTATTTCCTAAATGGTTTACAACTGTCCCTCGAAGCAAGTGCGGGTACATGTCCTCTATATTCAACCTTCCTAATCACTAGCATATTCTCGTAAATAATACATTTTTGAATAATCAAAACTGGTAGTCAGACGTGGTGGCAAGATTTATGAAAACTGTTGTAGCAGTTTAAGGGTAGTGGAGACGATAGTTTTCAAGCTCACCTAAGCTTATTGGTCGCGTAGTTTAGATCAAAGGCTGAATAGGCCGTTGATATGCTATAACTTACTTAAATATCGCTTTAATAAATATAACTCATTTTGGAGGGTATCACTGCGTTAGTGGAACTAGATTGATAAAAATAATATCTACATGGATGGTTAAGCAATGGTCAAGAACTTGCTAACAGTTTTTTTTTATTATTGCTCCAATAAGGTCATGTGATTGGAATATGTATTTAAGGTTAATTATATGACGTTTTCCTAGCTATCATTTGTGAACCAAACAGGATTAATATTGTGTAGTTTTGATAGAAGGAGTTTCATAGACGAGACAAAATTAATCTTTGCTCAGCACTTCAAAGTGGAGAGTTATACAGTACATAACAGAGAAAGCCCATCAAATTGTATTGATAATGCATTTTGTTTGAGTTCTATACTTTAATATTTAGCACCACGTCTTACTACACGTTCGGGTTATAGTTTTAAGTACTAATTACTCTAATGGATTAGGAATTTGGGAGGTTGTATTAGAGGAAGTGAACCCGCATTTGCGTGGAGGGAGAGTGGAAAACCATTTAGGAAAAGCCACCCTCAGTTCACCCGACCGAGATTCGAACCTTGATCTCCCCGTCCTCAGCAGTCGATCTCAACACGACAAGCACGTTAGCCAACTACGACACCGAGGCGGGTGAGGTCTATACTTAATTTGGTAAAAAGATATCATTGTTAAAGCACTTAGAAGAGATAACTGGAGTAACTTTAATGTTCGATGCGTTACAGTGTTGAAGTCCTATATTATACCATTGGAAATCCCTAAAAATTAGCCTTTAAAAACTGTTTGATAGAAATTTAGTATCTTCTATAGTTAAATTTTTACTAGCCTTTAAAGTTTAAAGTGTATCAGGGACATATTATCGATCCTATGTATTATTATTAAAGTGATATGCATCCAAGATAATTTTTTCAAACGATTCCTACAAATATTTGTTTTTAAATCATTTATTTGAGGTACTTAGTGTTCATTTTCTGAACCTACTGATTATATCAGCACACAATAATTTCTATGAACAAGAACGAAAGGACCTATCAATTTTTACGGGGGATCTCTTTACCTGCCACAATCAACATGGGATCGACGTATTTACTTCCTCCCCGAAGGACGTTGTACTACGGATTTTTAACACTCAAGAAAAATCCGTCAACTCAGGCTAGATTTGATCCCATGGACATCGGATCCTGAAGTGACTTTAGCCCAAGACCACGGAGGTCGACTCTTGCAGATATAATGGTTACCAGACTGGATTTTTCCTCCTGTTCTATAAACATTTGAAACGGCTAAGAAACTCATTTTCATATAAATTTAAACTAGTTTGTACTTAATTTTTGTATATATTTTTTATAACCTCACCTCCTGAATTTTTTCACCCCATACTACACTCAGAACCCATAACGGTGAACTACCCTCATATCCATATCCAGGGTAATGTTCGACTCCCGTTTACCCCCCCCCCCCCNCCAGGGTAATGTTCGACCCCCGTTTACCCCCCCCCCCCCCCTCCTCCTCTTTAGTATCTCAGAGGACGTAGATCGTCATCTGAAAAAGAAGGACTCCTCAACGTTCTCTACTTCATAGTAAACGTCTTCAGCTATTTACAGCTTAATAATACCAATAAAGACAATAATAGTAATAATAATAGTAATAAAACTGCCTTTGTTCCACTGTTCTAATTACAGCTCCACGATGGAGCGGCTTCTCTAAGACTAATTATTGTAATTCCAGTGAGTTAGTATAAGTGTGTGTGTGTGTGTGTGTGTGCTCTAAACGAGTTGTACTTTTGAGCCAAGCCGATGGGTGTGTCCTAGTAACGCTGACAGCATGGCTGTAGGACGGCTTGCTCCTGCCAGGTGCTTGCAGCTTCTTAGACTTCGTTTATTTACAAGTAAGATGAAACACTACAGTTTACTTGAATCGCTATTGGTTAGGAGTTTTTAGCGTGGGACTATTAGTCTTATATCATCACACGACTTACAAATTAAATTAATATTACCAAATTATGGGTGCTCCAGAAGCTCCCTTTGGAACCGTTGGGGGAGGGGGGGGAGGTGGCACAATTGAAAGAAGGGTCTGGGGATCCCCCTTAGAGAATTTGTTTGAATCCAGGATGATTCTAGAATATATAAATATCAATACATTCATCCTGTTTAGCATTTTTTATACCTTTATTTGCCATAATTTATAGTAATAAAATTGAATGAAGGACCTTTTAGAAAATATGAACTTATATGATTACTATTAGAAATAGATTTTTTAAAACTATATTTATAAGTTTATAACAAATATTATTTTAAAGGTGTTGATACTATCTAACTAAAATGACAGTTATAGACCACATGAATCTACGTGTGGATAGCAAGAGTGGAAGATTAATATAGAAATAATTGAAAAGACGTAGATATTCTAATTATTTTCTCAAAATAAATTGTAATTTTCTTGTAGTCTATTAAATACTACGCTATGTCTTAAATATATATCGACAATTTCCCGGTGGGGGGCAGGGGGGGCGGAGAATAATGTGGGGATGTAGAGAACGCGAGAAAAGGTCGGTGCTTTTGCAGTTTTTAAAGCAAAACTTTCTTTGGCCATTATAAATAAAATATTGCTTCAGTACAAACATAAAGTTAAATGTTCTTCACATGGTGATGTCAACAGTTGTTTAAAATCTCTAATGAGCATAGTGGAATTAGATAAAAAAAACTTTATTTGAAGAGAAAAAGTGGTCCTTAAAATTCCAGGACACCCTTGACAGATATTCAATACATTTTGAGGTCACCAAAAAATTAAACTATATTTATGTACAGAAGCAATATTTTATATATTTTGGCCAAAAACATTTTTCATGTAAAAACTACAAAAACACTTAATTTTTCTCGCTTCCCCTACATCTCCCCCTTAAAGATAATTTCAGCATTCCCATGGTAAAAGTAGGAATAGCTCAGACTTTTCTATATCCCATCCCTCCCCCAACTTATAGAGAGAGTCCCGCCTCCCCCTACTAGACTCCAAGACTGTGCGAGTCCAAGACTTAAAATTTTTGATTGAATCTGAATATTTTGCTTACTAAAACAAATCAAATTAGGATTAAATATTCTTATTATTGAAAATGTTTTGAATCAATTATTTTGTATTGAAAATGTTCTGAATTGAATCCAAATCAGATATAGGCTACTATAATGAAAATTTTCCAAATCAAACCAGAAACATATATTTTATTCTTTAATGTTTCGAAATAAAATATTAGACTAGAATATATATTTATCTTTAAATTAATTCCAATCAAATATAAGGTCAATATACTTGGTTCAAAGAATGAATAGATTATAAGTATTATGTGACTCGTAAGTTTAGATGGTTAAGTCAAATAAGAGATGCTAGCTGCTTAAAAGATTTAAGTTATTCAAAAGTTTGAATTTTAGATTCAAATTTTGAATTAAATTTGATAAAATACGAATCTAGTATCGATTTAAATATTAGATTTTGAATATGATACGAATCTTTCATTTGGTATTTAGAATAGAATCCGAATCTTAGTAAGATAAAAATTCTTATTCAAAATTTTTAAACTTGAAACAGGCTTAATAACCGCTAACACCTGAAACGGCAGTTATAGTTTGGGGCAACTGTACTGTATGTAGCAAGAACTCGGGAGTACTTGGGTCAAAACCAAGTCAGGTACAGATAGGGGTAGGATCCCGCTTAAGATGAATGCTGGGTAATTCCCTTAAACCTTACTTACTACACCTTATTCTCTCATATAAACCACACATTTGAACTAATAGAGAATAAAAAATAAAATACAGCTTCCTTAAAAAATGTTTGTAATTGTATTTCCTTACACTCGCGTATTTTAAAACTCTTCTTTGGAACTATTGCATCGGTGATCTCATGGTCTATGCCAGGAATGTACAACTAAATGTGCATGAAGGTCACAATTTGAATCCACGAATCTAATGTAGGGCCGCATCATAATCGGATAGTTTTTACAAGTTATGGTAAAAGGCAAACATGTATTAAATTATGAATTTAATTAGAAGTGATAATTTAAAGATGTTTAACTATGCTAAGCGAACTAAAATATACAATCTTTGATAAGTCAGTATAATACAGCAGTTGTAAGGAAGAATTTAAACATGAATATCTATTTGAGTTTCATGGATTTTCCACACGCAACTCAAAACTTTTGTTTCTCGATTAGTAACCTTAATTTTGCTACAGTAGATTACTTTTCCAAGAAACTAGGTAGGTCACAAAAAAAATTCTTTGCTGGTCGCATGCGCCCTATAGGCCACTAGTTGGAAAACCTCTGGTCTAGTGCGTCACTCTCGTGTTGGATTGGACTGCCGGTGAGGGGGAGATTGGGGTTGTAATCCTGGGGTCAGTTGGGATGATGGTGGTTCCCCACTCTCCCTTCATGTAAATGCAGGCACCTTTCCTTAAAAATACTATACCCTCTTAATCTCGATTCAACTTGCGTAATTAATGTATTCGTATAGTCCTAATGGGTATTAAGAAGCAGTAAAGTTTTTTTTATTGGGAACTAGTTCTGTTGAAACCGGGCTACTCATCCAAGAAGACAGGCAGAGGGAAACAGGTCACCCTAACGTAGTGCATGCTTCATCACTCATGACGGCGGCATATAAGTATCACACAGTCTATATTTGGGTTCATTCGATGTCTGTGTTTTTCATCTACTTTGGAAACTGGCCACTTGGTGTAGTGGTGGTCACTGGTCCGTGTACTTGGATACGAGCTTAGAGATCCAGGGTGCAATTCCCGGCTGGTATCTTTGGTATTTCTCCCGAAAGAAGAGTTACCTAAATGATCACAAGGGTTTTGTTATTTAAGCATACGTTATTATTATTATTATTATTAGCACCGCGTCTTACTACCCGTTCGGGTTGTACGCACTTACGCTAATGTGTAATGGTAGGGTGATTAGAGGTGAAGGAAGGGTTTGGTAATCAGATAAATCTTTGCCGCGGCCGAGGATTGAACCCCGGCCGCCAGCACAGAAGTCTGACACCTTACCCCTGGACCGCCAGGTCACCTAAGCATAAACTAGGTTTAAGTGTTTCTTCTAGTTCCATATCCTCATACTCACTATCACCATTACCTCATTTCATCGGGACATGGAAAAAGCTTTCACAGAAATGATGTACGATTAGCGTATTCGGGAATCCCCTTGGCATCGGTTTATTAGCACTGGCTAATCTTTTCACTACTGGGTTACGAGTGTTGAAGGCCAGACGCGCACTAAATATGATATACTTGGAGGTTATTAGCCAGCTTTCTTAGAAACTACTTTTATATTATAGAAGTATATTTTTTTGAGGCAACACTAATAATATTTTACCCTGTAATTAGTGTTATTTTATAGGTATTTACAATATATTTCAAAAGTAACAGCTGAAGATAACATGATTTGATATATAAATAAGTGAAAATGTATATAATATGTTTTCTAGCCGTCAATAAAAACCCTTCCTATGAAACTTAGACTGTACTGTACATTCTGATGTTATGTTGCAGTAAATAAATGACATGAGTTGGTTGGACTAGCAAGGAGCTGCAAATGGGGGCTTGGAAGATGAACCCACGTACTGAAGGGGCTGCCAAGTGACCTTTGGATTCACAGTTCGATTCGTCTATGCAAATAAGATTGTTTATTTTATGTTAAGTGATAAAATAAATATAAATGTTTACTTTTGTATGGCTGCTACTATGCTTTAAAATCTAAATAGTAAAAGGAAATACGCTTTGTCTGATTTTCATTTAAATTTTACTTGAATGCTAGCTGGACAGCTAGCAGTCTAATTTTTGGATTGCACCCATTTTGTGTAATCATTAAAAAATATTATGTTCACAACTTGTTAACTGACCTTAAATGCAATACTAATAAATATCCAGGTAGAACCAAATAGTTTTTAAAGATGTTGTTAAAATACAATTTTCTGCAAAAAAAAAAATAATAGTTACATATTGCATTTGATATGTACGGTACACTACGTTTACCCTGAACCTTGCACGTTTCTACTAGAACATAACCCGCCTCTGTGGCGTAGTTGGCTAACGCGCTTGTCGTGTTGAGATCGACTGCTGAGGACGGGGAGATCG
>CABEEJ010000906.1:0-86018 GCA_901482245.1 Timema douglasi | reverse complement strand
TCCTTTCACGCAAATGTGGGTTCACTTCCTCTAATTTAACCTTCCCAATTCCTAATCCATTAGAGTAATTAGTACTTAAAGCGTATAACCCGAACGGGTAGTAAGACGCGGTGCTAAATATGATTATATTATACTAGAACATAGATTAGAATGAACGGGCCAAAGTGGGATACGTCAATGAATGACTGCTACCTTACAGTGTAAACGAAGTATACAAGTCTACGACCATAATACATTCCTGGTATTTATACAATCAATATATTTATCTTGTGTTAGTCGACCTCGGTTGTCTTGGTGTAAAGTGCTCGCCTCAGGACCATGTGTTCTTGGGTTCAAACTCAACCGGGGTTGACGGATTTTTCTTGAATGATAAAAATCCATTGTACAACTTCCTTTATTGGGCAAGTGAAACCGGCAGTCCCATGTCAATTGTGCGATGTAAAAGAACCCCGGATGGTATATGAAAATATATTTCCTGGCAAAATTTAAAGGTCCTTTTGATCTCGCTCATAAAAATTCTCGTGTGATGATTTAATAAGCCTGTTCAGAAAGTGCACCTTAACTACCTCAGATAAATAAATAAATATTTATCTTGTGTAACCTAGCCCTAGCACAGTAATCAGCTTTACAACTAGCAGCTTGTAAGAGGCCCACGATACATTGTGGATGTATTTCTGTTAAGTATCAATCTGCGAACGATTTCAAACAATCAATATTCAACATTAATTAATGAAAAAGAATGCTTCTAATCGAGAGTTGACCCTGGGTATTATATTGTCAGTATTGTCATGTTAAGTCAAATATCATGGACCCCGTGTTGAAATAGTAACACCCCCCCCCCCTTATTTATGAGGCTGAAGATATTTTATAGTATATTATTTATTAAAAATGTCTCTATCAAGGTTTTCAAAATGTTTAAGACAGTATATGAGAATTGTTTTCAATAGAAGTTTAATGGTATGAAATGTTTGCTTTTTAATTTTCAGTTTAACTAAGCTTCTTAATATCTCTTCAGGTTATTCATAGCTTACACTAGTTAATCCAACATATAGGATTTGAAGGATTAATTTAAAGGATATTGCCTAGAGAGAGATGATAGAAAATCACGTATTTACATGTGGAACACAAAATTTCCAAATTTAATGTTTCTGGTTCTGAATACATAGTTGGAATTCTAATTTTAGTTTGATTAAATTTATATATTTAATATTTATTCGGGTTCATTCAACTGATAGCATATAAAGTAATGGGTACGAGTTTAGAACACATTGTTTAAGGGATCTATAGTCTGACAGAAAATTTTGGGAATGTATTACAAATGTTTAAAGGCTAGAAGTTTAAATCGTAAACAATTTTTGTTGAGTTTAAAAGCAATTAAGATTTTTTTTGCTATCGCTATTGTCATGTCGCGAAATTTGTAAGCTATAGCAATGTTTTTTACTAGTTTGTAATTGAGGAGTTTTATGTAAAAGGGGCCCATCTCGAAAAATCATGTTTTGAAAAACCAATTTTTAAAGATTTACGATAAATGCTACATTTACAATAACGGTTTAATATGATTTTGAGACATACCTTAGTACTGCCTATCAAAATTAAATTCATTATAATTAATATTACTATTTTTACACTAACATTTTTATATTATAAACTTAAAAAAAGAGATATCTAAAAACAACTTTTTTTCTGGAAAAAATAGTATATTGGAATAAGAAAATATGTAACACAATAATTATTATAGAACAACGTTGGTATATATGTCTTCAGCAGCAGTCTCTTTTTTTTTTATTAATTTGATAATAATTATAGGACTTCGTTTAGTACGTTAGGACCAAATAGTTTAAATTATATTTAACAGTCATACGATCAAAGAAACAAATAGAATCCTTATATATTTAATGTACCACTGAAACGTACGGTAGGCCTACATTACCATGGTTTAAAGTATTTAAAGACAGGAAAAGGTTAATGAGGACGGTTCATGCATAGGTTACAGGGGATACTAAACAGTGTTTTTTTGCATTTAGAGAATAATTGATACCCTCTTACTTTGATACTAGAACAATTATATATATATTTTGTATTTAAAGGAAAGGAAATTCGTCCGATCACTTAAAATTATTGGCTACATCGCAATAATTTAAAAAATTCTAAAAAAGCATGGCGAATTTGAATCCTCATTGGACCTATAATTTTATATAATTGTTTCAAAGCATTCAAAAAAATGTACATTTTAAAGTATTACATGAAGGACAAAAACATTAATTTAACAAAATATTACAAATAATGTATTTGTTCATTTGATCTGTGAATAACAAATAGTTTAGTTTCTTTGGAAATTCTAGCAATTTTAATATCACATAATAGATAACCATTTCTATATAATTAGAGAGTAATTATAATTTTTCGCTTTAACCTTAAATCAAGTAAAATAAATAATAACATATCTATATGATTTAGTAAATAAAGTAAATATTCAAAACGTATTTTTAAATTTTATCATCTTTCAGGTTCACATTATTTAGATCAAGACAAAGCATATGTATTAGAATAATTTTATACTCGTGTATATGATTTTATAATTTTAAGATTGTAAATAGCTTATAAATAACATACAGTAGCCTCATGGCTTTTTTGGTGCTGACCGACAGCTTTGAAAAGTTACCAGACCGAATTATGTATCCTTATGCCGAACCATATGATCTGCTAAAACATGTTTTTAGCAGCTGTCACCTCTGACAGTCAAAATTTAGGTATATACCTAAATGTGGACTGTCAGAAGACAACTGTGAGCTGTCAATCAGCATCAAAGAAGCCATGGGGCTAGTGTAAAATAGAATAACTAGCATAAACTTGAGTTCATGCTATTAATAATACTGAGAAGGAAATAGCTTCAGAATAAAATTGGGTTTATATCTATTATGAAGTTATTTCAAACTAGTTCTAAATTACAATTTAATTTTTAGTATACATTATAGCTAATTAAAACGTCTCTAATAAGCTTAAAGGACTTAATTTATATATTCGCCTGAGTAGCTAATATTTTCAAATGTTTTATTTAGAATAAATATTTATGTGACATACAATATTTTAATGATTATAGGTGACCTGGTGGTCTAGATGTAAGATGTCAGACTTCTATGCTGGCGTCAGGGGTTCAATCCTCGGTCCCAGCAAAGATTTATCTGATTACCAAACCCTTCCTTCACCTCTGACAAGACATCTTGTGAATGTGGGGAATGCCAGGTCTCCACCGTGGTCCGGATTCCACGTTAAACTGTAGGTCCTTCATTTTATCTCACAATCACCCTACCATTATACATTAGCGTAAGTGCGTATAACCCGAACGGGTAGTAAGACGCGGTGCTAATAATATTTTAATGATTATCACTGTAAGAATTATCTGTATAAAGTATTTGGTTGTAAGCTCCCTTATAAAACCAAATAAAGTCTTAACCAAAGTAACAAATATGAACTACCACTTTAACAAACATCATACGTTTAAACTATTGAACAGATGAAGTATTAGCTTAAATTAATTTAAGATATATTTTTTGTTTCAAATAGATTAAAGATAATGAAATGAAACGATTTTGCACATATTTCTTTTAAAAATAGCCTAACATTCAAGGTTGCTTTTAAATACTATAAGATTTGGTTATGTTAAATGACTTTTTTTTTATGTCGGTCAAACAGGCTATCCAAATACTAGTAATGAATGATAGCAGAATATTTAGGGAATGTAATTAAATTTGAGTTTAAGGAGAGTGGGAAACCATTCAGGAAAAACACTTTGAAACAACCAGCCAGGGTTCGAGTCTTGATCTCCACGTCATTGGCAAACCAGAAAAGGGGATTTTATTTCATTTCACGGAGCCACTGGTGCGGGTAAATGCAGTGGCTACATTTTAATTTCCTCTCACTCGCTCTATCTATCTACAACCAAAACACCAAAGTGAAAGATTTTTTTTCATTGCACTTTATTGCTCGTTAATTCATTAATAACTCTGATGGCGTAGAAATGAGGAAGGCGGAATTTTTTTGGAAATTAACTCACTTTTGTATTGAAAGAATGTGATACCTTTAAAAAAAACAACTCTTAGTATACCAGATTGGATTCTATCCCAAAACTAATTATGCCCAGCATTCCACTCCAACACGGGAGTTACTAATTACTCAATGCGAGCATTGATGAGGGTGTTTGAACGAAATATCTGGCCACAAGTTGAAATTATACTAATCTAGCTCTGATTATTTGAGTTGAAATAAAAAAAAAAATTGCTGGCATTTCGCAACTATTTAAAATGATCAATTCAAGTGTCAACCGAAATGTCTGTACACTTTCCCAAATTATCAAACAAAACTGACTTTAACCATTTTCTAATCCACATGATAGCTACAACTCTTTTATGGCTCCCTACTAATGTTTTTTTTTACTGCGTGTTGTTTTTATCTTCCCAGATATCACAGACGTGATAGTTTGGCGATAAAGATAAGTAGTTGATACTTTAATCTTATAATAGTTTTTCTTCTAGGTCCATTGGATGATTTAGATTGGTCCCAAAAATAGGTCACGATAGAATCAAAGCGTTTTCCCAAAAATTGTAAAATTTGATCAATCACTTCTGGAATGATGATATTCCTTTAGAGTTCATAGCAATACTTAAATTTTATTCTGGGAATGTCCCTTTGCTCCTATCCTGGATTTAATACTCCACAAATCCATGGTCACTTGGCCATTATAGATAGCCTATCACGTATGAATCCAACAATCGATTATAGTCATTAAATGTCCATAAAGCAAGTTTAAGGAAGCAAATATACACGGCGTAATATGTTCATTAATAGTGATCAAAAATTTGTTTCAAACTCCAATAAATTAGCTTACTAAGTTGTATCATGCTGGCACCAAGCAATAAGCGTTTCAGGTGGGGACATAATGTAAGCCTATTATATGAATGGTCCATCTTTCTCATGGATACCAGTATGGGCATGGTAGCAAGGAAGTGGTCTGCTGACATTATACAATTATTTAGCATTTTTTGTTGTAGCTCTTAAGGTTCAAATACCCCAAGTAGTAGGGCCAATATATTCTATAATTAATATATAAGATTTTTAATTTGCTGTCATTGTTAATAAATAAGCTGTTGAATCAAAGTATAGAATGAACAAAAATGGTATTTTCTTTTTGAAAATGTTTAATTTTATATCAATAAATGCCAATGTCTTGTTTGAGCTTTCTTACATTTAAAAATTAGAGAATTAAATTCATTGGTTTATTGGACTGATATTTTTTCTTGAACTCTCCTGAAAAATTACTATGATTTTGTTATATACATGTATTAAACAATAGTTTAACTAAAGCATACTAGAATCAGTGTATGTAATACATTTTATTATTAGTAATATAAATGTTATAAGTAAAGAATTTAAATATATTGTTTACATCATTTTGATATTCCATATATTTTAAATGAGTTTTGTATTACAAAATATTTAGGACGGAAACATTACAATCAAAACTTATAAATATATAAAGTATATTCATGATAAATTGTTTGTGTAATTCTTCTTCTTCTTTTTACAAATAGTTAAGCCTACATACCTTGGTAAAACTACAACTACTAATGATTTAAGAATATAATATGAGTAAAGTGAATTCTTAGAAAAGATCCTTGTATAAGCCTTAAAACTAAATAGTTAAGCCAGACTACAATTACAAGGCTAAAAACAGCCCAGTGTAAATTTTCCTAATTTCAGTCTAAACATGAGAGCAAGGACCAAATTGTGGCTTGTAAGTAGGACAAACCCCACAGGTAGTGGTTAGATGGTTAGATGATATATTTTAAATCTATATATTTTATAAAATTTATCATTAAAATTTAAGTTTCTATATTTGTCTATTACTAAATTTGTATATTAATTTTAATACTCAAATAGCCAAGTAGTTTAAGGCGTTGAATTCTTGGAATTTATTTTTCTTAATATTCAAACTATTTTGTTTCAAATTTAAATATTTAGAGTATTTATTGTTATTAAAAAAATGATGGGTTGGTTTTTCTGAGGAAAGTCCACCCAAGGGTAGTTTACTGAAAGCATAATTTTGAATATTTTGTTACAAGCTATAATATATTATGAGAAAGTTTTTAAGATTGTGACATACCATTTCTTTGTTGAAACTTTCTATGATTTTAAAAATAACGTCCTTTTTAAATTTGGTCTTATTATAATTTTAAATCATTTAACAAATCCGGAACAAGCATGGGGAGAGAATAATCAACTAAATAATTCACATTTTAAAAACTATTCCTCTTGCAACCACTCAGGAATCGAACCTCAATTTATTCGTCTTCTAATATTCTCGTAATTGGTGGCAAAGTGCAATGTTGGGATAACACATTTTACTTAATGTCCATTAAGGAGGTAGTAAAGCCTTTCAACAACGTGAACTATGACATTTTTAACATTAAACAAACAAACTTTAGATCGAATTGTGATTTTTACCTCTTATATGTTTTATTTGAAAGCAAAATATTTAAAAAAAAAACACAGTAGGCGAAATATTCAGCCTTTTGTATTACCGACATTTTTAAAATTTAATCTCACTCGTAAGCCCTTCACAATAAATAGGATTTTGTTATCGTGTGTGTGGTATTCCTCATTTACTCTTCGAATAAGCTATGTAGGGTACCATTTAATGTTTTATTAATAGTAGATTAATTCTTAATTCTTTAATATAACTTTACAGTTTTACAACGTAGGCTATACTAAGTTCCAAGGAAAACAAAGTTAGTAACGTTCAACAGCTTCATCGTATTTACTTATTGAGATATGGTATCGGAATATGAACCCTCACCAAGCGCGACTCTTCAAGACGGCAGCAGTCAGAGATTAAGTTCCTCAGGCTCACAATCCAGAGGGAAAAGTTGGACCAGATAAGTAACGAGAGGTTGAGAAGAGAAGCTGGAATAGGGATATCGCTACCGGGCCGAGGCAGCACTTTTAGACTTGTGTAGTTCATGCACAGGATGAGGATCCAGCAAGATAATCCCGAGTTAAATTGGAGAGAGAGCTGGAAGGAATAAAACTTGCATATTTATGTCTTTTTTTTTTAATCATTGCCTCTTACTGTCTGTTCAGGTTATACGCATATTTTATAATTACTTTAACGGAGTAGGGAGAATGAAGGAAGAATTTTAGAGGTAATCTACTCACATTTGCCTAGAAAGAGAGAGGGGGAGACTATTTAAGGAAAAACACCCTTAGTACACCAAATCGGGACTAGAACCCCAATCTTCCCACTTTCAGCAGGTCAGTCTAACACTAGAGTGACATCTTAGACCATTCGACCATTGAAGTGGGTAAAATGACTAGTAGGAAGACCTAGAGCCCACTGGATGGACAGTGTCAAGATGGACAGTGCAGTTCGGGTAAGAACACTGTACGACGTCATGAAGAACAAGAAATAAGGTGGGTGCCCGTGTTATGGCCATGTTCCTGATATGGCCATCCCCCTATTGTGAGTTAGCTAATGAAAAAATCTGCTATATGGCATCAGCATCCAGTGAGGGAGCCTCCTAGTGTGTCACGTGATCATTTCCCGTCCAGCCAGGTTGAGCAATATGTCGTCAGTTGCCTGTTTTGTGTTTTTCGTGGGACCTCTTCTTGTTTTTCTCTGGTAAGTCTCCTTAGTTTTATGCATGTGTTTCAAAAACTTTTTTTATGAAAACCATCGTACTATATTCATTTTTAAATGCTCTTTCGATTGATATGTTCTTTGATGGCGTATATTTTATGAGTTTTTCATAATCAAACAATTTTCGTGAAAGCTGACCTGCTCCTGATATGGCCACCCAGATGGCCATATAGGTGCACCATGGCCATATCAAGTTGATTTAAAATTTATTTTTTCTGCTGACAAAATTACTCAATAAAAACCCTTGTTTTTTGTTTCGGATATAAAATAATGTCTGATAACGTTAAGAAGAGGGGATTATGGACTGAAGAAGACATGTCCAAGGCAGTGAGTGGTGTGAATAGTGGGAATTTCTACCATGAAGAGTGTGTTGGCCTCACTGCTGCTGACAAAGACATTTTTATTTGTCCCAATTGCGACCAGTAATTTGTTTAAATAATCTCATTTTTATCTCATGTTCTTCTCTTGAATGATTTTACATTTTTGTTTTTGAAATAAAGCGTAAATGTCAATTGTTTAAACAACTTCATTTTTCATGGAAAATCCTATTTTTAATCCACTTTTGAATACTAAAAATAATTATTTAGTATCATGTTTATTCATTTTACATCAAAATTATTTAATTTTAGCAGAACTGCACTATGAAACTGAAAGAAAATCACGATTTGTAGAACATGAAACAAGGGGTGGCCATATCATGTACACATGTTCCTGATATGGCCACTAGGTTGGCTTTTGGAATTTCATTTTTTTGGACCAATAAAACTATTTTTATGTGGAATGCAATTTTTGTTTATGAAAGTCCATTCGCCAGAGAACGATTAAACATAAAGTTGGTTATGATTTTTTTTTAAATGGCGGGGGGAAAAATTCTCAAACCTTAGCATGGCCATAACAGGGACACCCACCTTACCTTAATATGACGATGTGGAGGAGGATCACCAACAGTACCAAAGAAAAATAACTGCAACCCTATGATGATGATGATAATGAAGATAGTAAGTTTTCTTATTTGTTGGCAGGTTTAGTTATTTCATGAGTTATGATCACTTATCAAACTTGGTTTAAACTCCTCACTTGAGGATTTACGTTGTTTCTAACTGGATTGGCTATCAGCATAATGCAATTTAAATTTTGTACATCATTTCAAATCTCATGAATCAATTTATTCCTTTTAAATACACACTTATAACCAATCTTATTTAGTAACATTTCAAAAAACTTAAATCAATGGCGTGGAAATGAGTTGATGGAAGAAGAGAAACTTTAGTGGCCCTTTTTAGTATAAATTATTGGAGATCTCTATATAAAGTAAAGTTAATAAACACCTTCGTGTAGCACATCATAATTGAACTATAAACCCGTGGGTCAGAGTCCAGCATAGACCCGATCAGCCGGTTGCGGCAAAAGCTGATCTGCATGTTTTTATGTATCAAACTAGACAGCCCACATTTTTAAAACCAGTTATTCTGCTACATAAAAAGTATTTATTGCTTTTGCTTTCGAATAATATTCAAGATTTAACACTATTACAAAATATATATGATATTTCTTGTGATACCTAGTGACAGCTTTCAGAAAATAAAACACATATAAATCCTATGTAAAGTATTATCTTATAAAAGAAACTATAAAGTGACTTTGGAATCAAATCATATTTCTTTTTATGTCAAGTCATCTACCGCTCTTGAAATGTGTTGAGTGACCAATCATTTTTGAAAACAAACCCCATAACGTGTCATTTTAAGTTGCTGAGACATATTATTGAGGTAAACATGGAACTTGCCTGACTTAAATTAGTAAGGGCTTAATATATTTTATTACATGGGACTTAGAATATCTACAAACTGATCCACTGATCCAGATACCTTGTGATGAATTTACGTTGTCAAAGAGACTTTTATTTATTCATCACAGTTCTTCTTAGACACCACGCAAACTAATAAAGAGATCGGTGATTTAAAACAGGTTTATTGTTTCTATGCATCTTAATAGGCTTACCTAAATTGTGTATGCTATTCTCTGAACAGAATATTAGTAAAGTTTTAATTCCTATATCAGTTTGTTTCATCTAATGAAATGTAATTATTCAGTGCATTTGGTTTTTACATTTTGGGAAGAACAGACCAATAACAGAGATTAATTTTTAATGTATTGCACACAATGGAAACGTTGTATACTGGATATTGTAAAAAGTAATGATTTTGGTTTAGTTTATCTGGGCATTCATTACTGATAGCCGTAGATTGTAAATTATAATCAAAGAAAGTTTACAGCCCTGTATTTTTGATTAGACCACCAATCTTTCTTAAACTGTGGTACAGAGGATTTTATAGAATCAAGGAAGCATTTTTTACCTAACTTATTTAAAATCCACTTTCCTAATCCAAATCTCCCGAGATTATTTTAGTGAGTTCCTGTTGTAATGATTAGTTTTAGAATGTATCTAGAGTATTTAAAATAAATTGATTAATGTGTCGTGTAAATTAAGCTTAATATCTAGAGCAGTTTGTTGCACCAATCTTAAGATTCAGAATTTGAAACCCTAGCAGAGACATATTTTCCTGAATGTAAACAATGTTTAATGGATATATAGCAACTATTTAAAAATTAAAATATTATTCAAAATCTTAAAGATACATTTTATTTACCATATGCCAGAAATCCATGCTCTCATAAACAAATGCTATTTAAAGATGTATGACTAACTAGAGGGAATGCATATAATAATTGCTTTCTTTGGGTTTTAATCATAGGCACTAGAACTAAGGGGATCATGGGTACATTCTGCCCCTTCCTGATCTCTTGCTTAAGGGGGTGGAGATCCGAAGTCTTGGAAAAAATTGTTCAACCATTGAAACATGATTTTAGTGACCAGCAATATTGAGAAATCATAATTATTAGTCTCATAATTTATTTACATCGCCTATTATTTCTTAATATACACACATGAGTCCAACGAGACTCTAATATGTTGTTTTGTGGCTATGTAGGAGAAAGGAAAATGAAACCGATTGGTAAGAAAACCTTTAAGAAAACCTTTAATTAAAACAGATTACGATAGTTGGATGAATCAAAGTATGATTTAATTGAAACAATGAATTAAAAATGAGCAGTGAAATTCAGGATAAAATAGTAAATAAAACATATTTATTATGCTCATGAAATTTGAATCTTGTTGGTTACTAAATAACGCTCTTATAAGGCTGGGACCGATAGGTTTTTCTTACTTTCCTTATAATTTTCTTCAAACTTTTTTCAACTGCACACTCATTTGTAATATTTCCCTTGGTTTATCGGTTAAAATGGCCAACAAAAATATAAGCATGCACTTACAAATATCAATTAAATGTAGGCTTAGCAAATATTTTGTAAAAGCTAGTATTAAACCATTTTTATTATTATTATTATTATTAGCACCGCGTCTTACTACCCGTTCGGGTTATACGCACTTACGCTAATGTGTAATGGTAGGGCGATTGTGAGATTAAATGGAGGACCTACAGTTTAACGTGGAATCCGAACCACGGTGGAGGCCTGGCATTCCTCACATTCACAAAATGTCTTGTCAGAGGTGAAGGAAGGGTTTGGTAATCAGATAAATCCGTGCCGGTACCGAGGATTGAAGCCCGGCCGCCTGCATAGAAGTCTGACACCTTACCCCTAGACCACTAGGTCACCATATTTTTTTATCCTTATCACATTCCTACCTTTCCTTCATGCCACAGAAGTTACATTATTTGGATATAGCAGAAGTTTGGGTTGTACAAAGTTAAGGTGTCCAGCTATTGTTTGTAATATAACGATTATAATGTATTAGATTATGAAGCTATTTAGTTTGTTAGTTACGGTTATAGCGACATTTAAATATCATGTTCATTAAATTGAAAATGTATAGAATTTGTTATTTACATGCGGCTATAACCGTAATTAACAAATATAATAGATTGTCTATTCCAACCATCATGATATGCTTATTCATACACTTTGTCAGTGTAATATTGACAGCATAAAGCCCTCCCAAGGCCAAGGTGGATGTGTTACCTGGGGCATGTTTCATAAAACGACAGGCCTAAAATTTACAAGGCAACTCACGTCACCTGTAAATTGTAAGAAATTAGGAAATTGTGTTTCATAGAGCTACAAGTAAACCTTCGTAGCTAAAAGTGACATTTTATAATTTACAAGTGTTTTTCACAAATAAATTTATAGTTCCGTTTCATAAAGATACGTATAGCTTACAAACACTTGTAAATAAGCGAGTATTCGGTACAAGTCTCAGCAGGTAGGTCGCATATTTAACCAGTTTAATTTTAGTAGGTACACATAATTATCTAAGTGTACTAATTAATGAATAAATAATCCGTGTAAATATTTTAAGTAACTTGAATATTATGTGAATATAGTTATAATAAAGTTGTTGAGAAGTGATTATTGAGGTGAGAAAATAAGATGATTATTGACGGTAGGAGTAGACCACGTATGAACGGTCTCAAATGAGTTTATTTACAATATTAACCTGTCACGTGGTGTAGAAGTCAGAGCACCTGGTTACGAGTCTAGGGGTCCCAAGCTCGATTCCCGGCTGGTAAAGTGGGTATTTTTCCTCAAAGGGGAACTACCCCAGTGATCACCAGGGTTTGGTTGATTATTCTTAAAATATATTTAAGAGTTTCTACAGGTTCCACAACCTCATAATCACTATCAACATCACCTCATTTCATCGGGACATAGAAAGAGCTTCCGTGGAATGGATGTGGAATTAGTACGTTTCGGCGTCTTTTTGGCAACAGTACATCAGTACTGGCTAATCTCTCCACAAATTGGGCTACAAGTGATTTAGCCCAGACGTGCACTATCATATTATCATTGACAATATTGAGAAATATTCACACGATATAAGTAATTATTATTTAATAAAGTAAATCATCAACTTCCTTAGTTCAAGAAAAAAAAATTACGCATTGCCTTACAGTAATGTTAGGCCTCAAAAACAAAAATCATTGATATAATGTATCATATTACGTAACTTTATTTTACTTATTAACTAGAATTGATGACGCTCCAAGCAAAATGTATTTACGTTCATTAATACTTTTAACATGTTTAATAGATAGATATAACTATTACAAAATAATTTTAAGGTTGTTTGTGTACTATTTTTTCTGTAAAAATGAAGAGTATTTCTGCTATATTCATATTTCACAAGGTCCTTATTCATTTTTATTCATGGGTGTAGAACATTCTCTTGTAACTTGTGAATTGTAAGTTGTAGACTTATGGTTTTATGAAACAGGTCTTTGATAGCTCCTATGTAGCTTAATATTTCAGTACATCCATCAAATAATCTACTTTAAAAATATGAGTGAAGAAGGACCGTGGTTACGGGGCGATTCCTAGATTTTTCAGTTTTTAGAGCATTGGCGTACTAAGCCAAATTTCCTTGGTTAGATTCTCGTGTCCAGGTGTCATTTTTCAATTTAAAGAATGAATATTAAGGTTTAAGACAACAATTTTAAAGAAAATCATAGCAAAACCACAATAATATTGTATAGACATATTATTTAATTTCATAAATCTTGTGCATTTTTAGTAAATGTCAATTTTAAGATAAATGTGGGAGAAAATTTTGTGTGGTGCACTGTAACATTTATTTTCATAGATATAGTCATTTTTATATTTATTAGAAACATATCAAAGCGTAAAGCAATGACAGGCTAGCACTGCTAAGTAAATTATACTTTGTTTTACAAGCACAGTGCAAATTTCATATGAAGTGGCAACATCCATAAAAAATTTAATAGATTTTAATAATATGTATCAAAATTGACATACCACATGGCATGAATTGAAAGTAGACTTGGTATAGTTTTTACTCAAGAATAGATAGGAAGAGGTTTGAGACAGAGATGCTGTTTGTTGCCTAGTCTGTTCAACTTTTATGGCAAATTGCTGGTCAGGGAATCCCTAGAGGGGCGTGGCAATTTCAGGATAGGAGGACGCGTCATCAACACAATAAAATATGAATATGATCTAGCATCACTGGCCAACCATAAAGAAGAGTTTCAGTAAATGACGTACCAGATATTGGAGATGGTAAAAAGATATGGCCTAGAGATCAATATTGAGAAGTCAAATAGTGAATTTCCAAAAATGAAGAGGCATCGAAAATCAAAATTGGAAACCAGGAGTTGGAAAACATAGAGCAGTCCAAGTACCTGGGAGGCCTGCTGACAAAGGATGTCTACTGCACTAAAGAAATTAGGTCACGTATAACCATGGACAAGTAAGCTTTCAACAAGAAGAGGTTACTGATGACCAGCATGCTGAGTTTGGAACTGAGGAAGAAACTGATGAAGTGCTACATTTGGAGCGTCGCACTGTATGGAGCACATACCTAGACCCTTAGGGATATGAAAAAGAAATGTTGTGCTGGAGAAGACTTGAGCAAATCAATTGGACAGACGGTAAAAAATGAAGCCCTAAGATGAGTGGGTGAGAAGATAACAATTTTGGATGGGATTCTTCAGCGCAAAGCAAACTGGTTTGGACACATCCTTAGGGAGGAAGTCTTCTGCATGACGTCTTGGAAGGAAAGGTTGAGGGTAAGAGGAGCTTAGGATGAAGGAGGTTTCAAATACTAGATGATTTGAAGGAAAGGATACAGTTCTGGGCACTGAAGGAGGAGGCAGAGGAGAGGGCGTATTGGTGATCTAAGTTCACTGACAAAAGGACAAAGGACAAAGCCCCCAATAAGAATATTATTATTATTATTATTATTAATATTATTAGCTCCGCGTCTTACTACCCGTTCGGGTTATACGCACTTACGCTAATGTGTAATGGTAGGGTGATTGTGAGATGAAATGGAGGACCTACAGTTTAACGTGGAATCCGAACCACGGCGGAGGCCTGGCATTCCCCACATTCACAAGATGTCTTGTCAGAGGTGAAGGAAGGGTTTGGTAATCAGATTAATTTGTGCCGGGACCGAGGATTGAACCCCGGCCGCCAGCACAGAAGTCTGACACCTTACCCCTAGACCACCAGGTCACCTAATAACAATAATAATAATAATAATAGCAATTTCTATTTCCCCTATTATAGTGCTGGCCAACAGACGTAGGACCTATAAAAGGCCAGCACCGAAAAGTACACAAGTACCGTACAAATACATATAATTACACTAGAAAATATGATAAATATGTAATATCTAAATTAATATATATAATTATATAATACATAATAATAATAGTAATAAGAATAAAAATAAAAACAGTATTCTATTTACATAGTTTTTTACAATTTTGTTTAATTTAATTTGTCTGTACTAAATAAAATAAAATAGTAATATCAATATTTTAAGACTGCCAGCAGTGCATTGGTGGGAGGTCGACCTCACCGCTTGTTATAGGAAAGCTTGTAAAGCGGATTTTCAAATAAAACCAGCTTTAAAATTGGTATGAAACCATGTTTTTAATTATATATAATTGAATTGTGTAGTTTTTCAGAAAAAGATTACAAATAATTATTTAAAAGTTGTATCTTTGGTTTCTGAATTTTGAATGGTAAAACTAAATAGTTTGGTCGTCAAAATTCACTTAAACAGTACAATGTTAGCCTAAATGGGTCTAAATCCATTGAAGTATATTATTCATATATATACCTCAAACACATTTTCTATATATTTATCTCCATTTAAATTATTTGGCTATAGGATGTGATTTTTTTAATGTGTCTTTATTTTTTTCGATACATATAAAGTTTGTGTTGTTATCTTGTTAAGTGGTCAGGTATCCTCGTTTGATTAAAACGTGAATATTCCCTTTCCTTTTAAAAATCTGGAAGTTATTCATATGGTTATTCAAAGAATAATTATATCACTTAAAAACGGCTTATCAAAAAGGAATCTATTAACAAATTTTCAGACTAATTAAACTAGAATATATTAACTGTAAGAAACTATATTCTAAAAAATGACGAAAATATCAACATTTTAAGATTTTAACTTGAGACTGGACCGAGACCAAAATTTTGAGTTAGTAAGAGACAAAAAATAAATAAATCAAAATTGAAAAACAGTATGTTATAAATCTGTTCAAAATCCATCTATTTCTTTCAAATGCATATAGGCTTCCTAAGACACCAACACACTTAGAAACACAATGGTTGTAGACAAATCCATATGGCTTTTTGTTATAGCCTAGACAGAAACGTGAAAAACATGTTTTTAACCATCTTCGAACATAAGCAAGGCACACATTACTTCAACAAACATGTTTTTTCTTAAAACAATTTGAGTATTCTATGGGTAGAAAAGGGGGAAGGGGGAGGATTGAGAATAATGGTCAATTATTTAACGCTACTAGCTCCAATACACGTTGGCCTGCGGTTCGTAATGCGCTGTGTAGAACGTAGAGACACCTACCCATTATCTGCACGAAGTAGCAATCCAACAACGACACACAAATAACCGGAAGGAAAGGCCAGGAAACGCACAGAAGGAAATTTTACCGGAATTACGGGCTAAATTCTATACGTGGCACATAGTAAATATGGTGAAGAGAACCACTCAGAAAACGACTGCTTTTCAACACATTATTTGAACAACTTCTAATGCCCTTTTGTATAATATTTAGAGTTTATTTATAGATAGCAGCACTTAAGGGATGTATTTTTTTAAATATTTTGAAAAAGTCATTCAGTTTATCAGTTTTACTAGTCATACTACCATTTAGCGGTTGGTAGGCATATACTTTTCTGAAAACCTTGTCTACAATATTATGCAATTCATTTCTTTGAAAAAGATAAAAATTCTACCTCCGTATCATAATTACTTTCTAATATCAATATAAAATATTGCAATCATGATAAAACAAATCTCGAGATTATGTTTTATGATTACGTTTTATATTAACCCGAAACCAAATGGAACGGTGTATCACAAATACTTATTTTATCTCTTTTATATTAATATAGAGACATTTACTAAACAATAAAGATTTGTGAAACTAAATAGTATACGCTGTTGCAGAAACACTTCTCCAACGAGCACAAGTAAAATAATATACTCTTATTTGAGCATCACAATTATTCTTTCAACGAGGGGTTGAGAGCGAGTAAAATGTGGATTCTACAATAACTAACTCTCCACATGTCTGTCTGTCTGTCTCTGACCATGTACCCAAAGACGTTATATAGATTTTGTTAACACTATATATATATATATATAGGCCTATATATATATTCTTTAAGGCTACTTCAGGACTTGTTTTGAATTTTTACCTGGCCCTTAAATTATTAAGCGTGTTTTACTGGTGAGTGACGTTTTTGAATTACAGATTTTTTTAAATAGCTCCAATGATGTTTGAAATAAATATCATGTATTTGTTTGAGATGAAAAACTGCACTGTATTGTTGGTTTAAAGGCAATATTCGTTGAAGGGTGGAAAATAATGGAAGATTTTTGAAAATCCGAAACATTTTGAAAATGGTTATAACAATTTTGTTTAAAATGTATATCTGGAGATTTTGTGGTGTGACAAATACCACTGTAATCTGATTTTTAGGGTAACAACTCGTTAATGGATAGTTTACTGATTAATGATTTTTCAAAAACTTAAAATATTAAATATGGGCTATAATGGTTTGGTTCCGAATGGGTATCTTGGGAATGTAAGACATGACAAATTACACTCTATACTTGATTTTGGGGAAAATTTGTTTAAGGGTAGATTACTGATAACTGGTTACTTAAAAATTTGAATATTTGAAAAAAAATGGCTCTAGCGATTGCGTTTGAAAGGGGTTTTGTTGCTGTTTTTATATTATGATTAATTAGATCTCCCTAAAAAACATTACATATGTAAAAGGTACCAACAAGTACACCCGAAATATATATTGCCTCAAATAACACTTATTAAAAATTTGTACTTTATATGAACCCCTGACAAAAAAAAATACATATGTAAAATTTTATCTACAATGAAAATTATGTTGCTGATATCAAATTCATTCAAAGTATCTTACAAATACAAAATAAGTGATATTAAGAAGTATTCACGTGCATAAAGTTACTCATATTTCAATTAAATATTTTATAACTGGCTAGGTACAGTACCAGAAAAATACAATTACGCAATTTTTAAAAATATATATAAAATAAAATTACTGCTGAAGTTTTATTTTAATCGTATACATAACATACTTTACAAATAAAAGCTTATTGATATTAATAAATCACGACAAGTATATTTTCTAATGTCAATGAAATTTAAATACCTTCAATATTTTTACATTTATGGAAATATTACAAAGAATGTTCATTTTGCTATTAATTCGAAAATTGTATACACAATAATTTATTTATACAAAAAGTATATATAATAAATAAAATACAATTACATGAACAATGGACACATTCTACATGTGGGCATGTAAGTCAACAAATCTTACAATTATTTTTGGACGGGTTGTTTTCTAAATACTTGTCCACCCGTTTTTCTGCTATATTAAGGAACATAATTTGTACCAGTTGATTAAAAAAAATCAGTCTATAGTTACAAATTGTTATCATTTTTCTCTAAATTATAGTGGCTTTAATATAAATATGGATTTTATAACATGAAATTAGGGATAAAATTAATTTTATTAAAAAAAGATTTAACATAAATTATTGTTAGACAATGTATATAATCTAAAATATATATTTCTTCCATTACAGCATAGATATTTTTACTTTTTCATATCAAGAGAAAGTATTGTGGTTGTAAGAAAATTGATTACGAGATTATAAACATTTTTGATGTTTTATGTGATCACGAAACCAAACAAGTTGATTTTATAATTCTGTCTGTCCCTGGAAATGGATTCAAAACGTCTTTCTGGATATTGCTTAAGCTTGATATTAAGATAACATAGTGATATATCACAAACATTTTTTATTTCAAGTCCTTCAATTAAGGGTAGTTTACTGATGAGTAGTTTTTAGAATTCGATTAAAAAAAAAAATTACTATCAAGATTTTTGTTTAAAATGCATATCTTGGATTTGTTCGACATGATAAATAGTAATATATATATATATATATATAGATTTTGGGCAAACATTCGTTGAAGGGTAGTTTACTAATGACTGATTTTTTAAAACCTTAGAAATTTTACAAATGGCATTAGCAATTTTGTTCCAAATGAATAACTTAATAGTGCTTGACCCAATAATTAACACCGCTTATTTGTTTTTGGGGTTAAGACTCATTTTATGGGTAGTCTACTGATTTGAGATTTTGTCCAAAAATTGAAATATTTTACAAAGGGCTCTTTCAGTTTTGTTCCAAATGGGTATCCTGGTAATGTTTGAAATGACAATTAACAATGTATATTTGTTTTTCGGGTACAAACTCATTCATGGGTAGTTTACCGACGACTGAATTTTCAAAAACAGGATTTTTTTTAAATGGCTTTAATCGGTTTATTGGGATTGTTTGACTTTATAAATAACCCTGAAAACTAGGGTTTAAAAAACTCGATAAAGGGTCATTTGCTTAGTAGTGATCTTTGAAAATTCTAATCATTTTGAAAATAACTTAACAATTTTGCTCAAAATATATATCTGAGGAGTGTTTGACATGAGCATGACAAATAGAGCTGTATACTTGTTTTCGGGGGAAAATTTGGTTAATCGTGGTTTACCGATGACTTTTTATTAATTTGAATATTTACAAAATAGCTCTGGCGATATGGTTTGAAATTGGTCAGACTATTTTAAATATCAATATTGATGTGTCTTTATTTAGCTAAAATAAATAAATTTAATGGTTGTTTACTTTCCAAATATTATAGAAAATCTTTCTCTTTTGGAAATTGAGCTTTAAAATCAAATTCAAAATGGGAATCTGTGAAATGTTTTTCATAATAAGTAAGAAAACTTTTTTATTTTTACACACATATTTTCAGGGTAGTTTACAGATTATTTACTTTTAAAAATTTTAATTTTTAAAAATGTGTTTGAAAAACTTGGTATAAAATGTATATATAAGAATTATTATTGCTTTTAATAAGAAACATGCCTCTAAGGCGCAGTTAACTAACACGCAAGTTTTATGTTGAGCTAGACTGCCGAGGACGGGAAGATTGAAGTTCGAATTTCACTCGGGTGAGCTGGGGGTAGTTCTCCCTCAACGGTTTTCCACCTTCCCCTCAATAAAATGTTTGTTCACTTCCTCTATATTAACGGGTGACCTGGTGGTCTAGGGGTAAGGTGTCGGACTACTGTGCTGGGGTCCGGGGTTCAATCCTCGGTCCCGGCACAGATTTATCTGATTACCAAACCCTTCCTTCACCTCTGACAAGACATCTTGTGAATGTGGGGAATGCCAGGCCTCCACCGTGGTTCGGATTCCACGTTAAACTGTAGTTCCTCCATTTCATCTCACAATCACCCTACCATTACACATTAGCGTAAGTGCGTATAACCTGAACGGGTAGTAAGACACGATGCTGATAATAATAATAATAATACTTCCTCTATATTCAACTTTACCAACTCCTAGCCCATTAGAGTAATTACTAATTACTACTCAGGCGTATAACCAGAATGGTTGGTGAGAAACAGTACTAAAGAAATCAATAAGAAGATGATTTTGTTTTTATGAGTTAAACTAATTTAAAGCTATTTTACTCAAAACCTATTTTTGAAAATTGTATTCGAAATTATAGGCATATAATACACAACATGAGAAAGTTTGTACGATTATGTCAAATCATTGAATTTAACTAAGTATAATGAAATGTAAATTACCAACATAAAATATAAAATAAAGTCCTTTTTGTGTAAATCTCGCTGTTATATAACAAAGAGAACTACACAAGTATTTTAGTGCATTTAATAAAAATTGTCCTCCGAGTATTTAGAAAGCATCCTTGCCAAAATAATTTTAAGATTTATTGTATCTACTTACTTGTAGATATGTTCATTTACTAGTAATTTTTTTTTTTCATCTATAGATCTTTATTAAAAAATTATTGTGTACATAAGTTTTTAATTACTAGTAAAATTTAAATATTTTGTAGAATATTTAGAATTAAATTCAATTATATAGAAGGTATTTAAATTTCGTTGACATAGGATATTACGTATATTTGTCATGAAATTCTGATTTCAACTAGTTTTATTTGTAGAATATTTCATTTATAAGCTTAATATAACAAGGCACGTGTAATTTTATTTGACTTATATTTGTTAATAAGTGCGTAATTGTTTTTTATGCGTGTTTTGCTGTGATAGTTATTAAATTTTTCTTTTTTTATATATATTAATACCTTTATGCACGCGAAGACTTTTAATATCACCTCTTTTGAATTTAAAAAAAAAGTCCCATAAATTTAATATAAGCAACATAACATCCATTGTAGATAACTTTTACTCTATCGCTATCTTACAGGCAGAAAAAGTATTGTGACCAAAAAAAATTCGAACTCGAGATTTTAATGAATCTCGACGTTTCATAACCTCCATAATTTGAAAAAGTGTTTTTTTGAATTTCCGTCTGTCTGTACTTGAGCCTAAGCTATGTCACCAATCGGACTAAGACTTGGTAAATAGGGTTTTCATAGTGTTTCCCCGAAGTATTTTTGGAATTGGATATCCAACCCTAAAATTAAGGGTAGTTTACTGAAGGGTAAAAAGAGAAAAAGGCAATTTTATCAAAATTGGCTCTAACGATTTTGATAAAATTTCATTTCAAACAAAATAACTACTCTCAATATTTCGTCAAAATGACTTTAAGGGCTCCGGTCTGATGCATAAATTATCTTTTTTTTCATATCTCCGAAACGTTTGAGATATTAAATTACTTATCAGTGCAAATATCCAGATCCATACAAATATTTTATTCGAAATATATTTTATAAAACCAATAACTTTCAAGCTATACGCAAATATATATATATNTATATATATATATATATTAACTTTTCTAACACTAAAGATAAAGTATTGCGACCAAAAACAACAACAAAAAAACACTAACCTGAAACGTTAATGGATGTCGACGTCTCATGACCCCCCAAACCCTAAAAAGTGGTATTTGAAATGCCGTCTGTCTGTGTGTCTTTTTAACCCCGAAATTAAGAGTAGTTTAATAAAAACCGAAAAGAGAAATAATTGAGTATATCAACCTTACCTTATGTAGAGCTTAATTTTCATAGTAGTTTTTTGTGATCTCAGGTATTGTGATTGAAACACCTCATTGCACTTTCTGTAAGACACAAATTTAATTATATTTAGAGTTTTAATTTATTTTACCCCTTTTACACCTTTTGAGCTTTATACCTTTTTTATTTTTATTATATTTTCTTTATGGCCCTTTTTGCACTTTTTACACCTTTTTAAATTACCTACTCGGCTTAGCCCCAGAGAAATATTTTAGGTTAGAAAGGTGCAAAATAACATTTAGGGTCAAAATGTTAAAAATTATATCTATTCTATTTAAAAAAAATTGCGTAAAAGTGTAGGTAAAAAGGTTAAAGATTATAAAATAGATTAAAAGGTTTAAAAGGGTGAAAATGGAAAAAGGGTAAACAGGCATGAATGGGAAAAAAGTTTAATAAGTCTGAGAATAGTAAAGGGTAAAAGGGGTAAAACGAGTAAAAAGGTAAACTTGGTTAAAGGGTTAAAAAAGGATAAAATTGGTAAAAAGTGTGAAATGGATAAAATGGGTGAAAAGGATAAATGGGGTTTAATTGATAAAATGGGTAATAAGGGTAAAATAGGTAAATTGGGTAAATGGATAAAAAGGGGAAACAGGGCAAAAGATAATATGTCAAAATTTTAAAATTGTGCCTTCCAGATGCACATCATCATGTACCATATCTACGATAATAATAATAATTATTATTACTATTATTACTATTATCAACGCGTCTTACTACCAGTTCGGGTTAGTTATTGTGCAACTGTATGAATTGTATCACTTTATCTATCTCGCGCTGTTAATAAGCTCTAGGGGTAAATTTCGTCCCGATGATAACTTTAAAATGACCTTTCTCCCAGATCTCTATCTATTTGTTGAACAAAACCACCCAATTAACAAATTATTGAGCTGATATTGTTTTTAAACAAAGCCAAATATTTTATTTATAAATACACAGCTATAATATACAAATCATGGTTTCCATGGTGATTTAAACAAAGAATGATTGTATTGAGGAACCACTGCCCAAACAGAGGGAAAAGATTGAAAATTCGCTAGGGAAATTGGGTTTTAGTTTTAGACCACTGTTTCTAGTGGCATCCTAATTACTTAATCTTTAAAATGAGTGCTTGTATGTCAAATTCTGTTCAGTTATTCCCTTGTAATTTCTATTACTGGAAACGGGTTTATTATATTATATTTCAAAATATAAAATGAAGATAATGATAAAATGTGAATGTTAAAATGAGAGCGTGAGGGTTTGAGTGTAAGATTGTGTAAGTGTGTAGGTGAATGTGAAAATGAGAGTGATTGTGAGAAAGGATTGTGTGTGTGAGTGTGAGTGTCAGAAAGGTGTGTGAGAATGAGAGAAGGATTGTTATGTGTGAGAAAGTGAATGTAAGAGACTGAGAATGAGCAATAGAGAGAGATCGAGTGAGTGTGAGCGATCGATAGTGAAGAGTATGTGTATGTGTTAGGGAGAGACATTCTGGGAGAAAAGAAATAGAGAGACTGTGCGTGTGTGTGTGAAAAGAGAGAATGTGTGTGAGAGATAGAGTAGGAGAGAGAAAGTTAAAGAAAGTATGTGAGATAAAAAAATATGTTTGGGAGAATGTGTGATAAAGTATGTGAGAGAAAGTGTGTGAGAACGAGATAGTGTAAAATTTTGGGGGAGATATTGTGTAAAAAAAGAGAGAAAATGTAAGGGGGTGTTAGAGAGAAATTGAGAGAGAAAGTTAGAGAGGGAGATATTAGTTTTGAGAGAGAAAATTAGATCGAGAGAGAGTTTAATAGAAAGAGAGTGTTTTAGAGAAAGAGTTAGAGAGAGAAATTGGGAAAGCAGGTTTGAAAGAGAGAGTGAGAGTAAGAGAGAGTTTGAGATAATGAGATTGAGTTGAGAAAGAGTTTGAGTCAGAGAGCTTGAAACCGTTAAAGAGAGAGTTTGAGATGAAGGAAATTTCAGAACGAGAGTTTGAGAGAGAAACGGAGCTCAAGAGATAGGAAGTTTGAGAGGGAGAGTGCTTGACAGAGAGAGAATGTGAGAGAAAAGATATCGTTCTAGAAAGAGAGAGTGGTTGAGAGAGAGTGAGAGCGTTTTTGACAGAGCTTGAAAGAAAGAGTATAATAAAGATAATAATGTGAGAGAATTGTGTGTTAAAGAGTGTATGTGAGGGTAGAAAGTGTGTGTGTGTGAGAGAGAGGAATAAAGTGTGAGAGAGAGAATGAGAAAAGATTATACTATAGAGAGTATTATATATATATATATATAGAGAGAGAGAGTGTGTGTGTGTGTGTGTATGTGTTTGAGGGGAGAGTGTGTGATAACGTGAGAGAGTCTGATAGAGAGAGAGAATGTGAAACTATAGATGTGGTACTCAAATATTACGGTACTTTGAAATATAATTATCTCAAAATTTCCAACATAACTGTATTGTGTGATGGGGTACACAAAATATTACTTTTAAATATCATATCCTCAAACTTAAGTGGTAAAATGAAAACAAATTTTAACTTATGTATTTGTATGGAGTTACTATTTGCTAAAATGATAATCAAACCACATATTTGAACAAAACGAACAGCAAAACTCAAGGATAGTTAAAATGGCTAATTTTTTAAAACATTATTCAAGATAATCTTATTGTTTTTGGGCTTATAAATTATAATACATACCAAAATATATTTAAACATCATTTATTATGCGCGAAACAAAATGTCGACAATATTTTCATGAATTTAACCACTTAAATTTTTATTTTCTAATTATGGTAAGTATTATTGATTTAATTGCGAATTAATGATAAAACCATTCCAATAAAATAACAAATGATTCCCCAACTTAGGCATCTCAATTTAGATGCTCCATGACCAGAATTCAAAGAGAAATATTCATCCAAAGTGAAAATTGTGATATGTTGAAGACAACAAATAAAGATTGAGTTATTATTTTTTAGCCAAAAACATATATTTTATTTAGAGATTTACAGCCATGCAGAGAGTAATGGTTCCCATGGTGATTAAACAAAGAACTGAAAATTTTCTTTGAAAATCTGGTTTTGGTGGAAAGCTACTATTTTTACCGACATCCTGGTCTCCTAATCGTTAAAATGAGAGGTCGTTTCTTAAAACCTGTTCAGTCATTTCCTCGTAATTTCTATTACCGGAAAAGGGCTTATCAAACTATATATAAGAATTTAAGTATGTGTGTATGTATATCCCATTCACGGTAGGAATTGACTTCTGAAAGGCCTTTGTCCCTACCATAAATCTACTATATAGTAGGATATTGGTAGGAAAAAAGACCTTTCAGAGAGTAATTCCTACCGTGAATGGAATATAGGCCTATGTATGTATGTATGTATGTATGTATGTATGTATGTATTAATGTATGTATGTATGTATGTATGTATGTATGTATTTATTAATGTATGTATGTATGTATGTATGTATGTATGTATGTATGTATGTATGTATGTATACATGTATATGAATGTATGTAACATGATAAAAAACAGATTTTCTCAAAATTGGCTTGAACGATTTTTATTTAAACTTGTATCTAGGCACTGTTTAACATTACAAATAATGTTTGATCTCACTTTCTCATGAAAATGATATTGGGAGTACTTTACATAGGAAAATTTTTCAATTTTTATCATATCCTCACCTCTTTTTGAGATATGAAATTAGTTACCATTGAAAAATAAAAATATACAACTTTTATTTGAAAGAATATTTTATAAAATAAAAATTTTCAGGGTTATAGGCAAATATTTATTTTTATTTAGAGCTTTGGAAGATTGAAAATTAAAAATACACATAACAAATAATATGTTTCTGTAACAATATATACTATAACTTTATGCTCTTTGGTGAAATGCAATGTTGCCCCCCGAGCCCCACCCCCATATTTTTAGTGTATGACCCGCCTCGGTGGCGTAGTTGGCTAACGCGCTTGTCGTGTTGAGCTCGACTGCTGAGGACGGGGGAGATCGAGGTTCGAATCTNAATTACGGTTGAGTGAACTGGGGAGGGGGGGTGGTTCCTAAATGGTTTTCCACTCTCCCTCCACGCAAATGCGGGTTCACTTCCTCTAACTCAACCTTCCCCATCCCTAATCCTTTAGAGTAATTAGTACTTAAAGCGTATAACCCGAACGGGTAGTAAGACGCGATGCTATATATATATATTAGTGTATGCCATCACCAGAGTTGGCTGGTGAAATATTTTTGGTCTTTTACTGGCAGTGGCAGATATGCAATAATTTTCTTAGGTTGGAACAGCATGTAGAGTGGCCCCATGACTTCTTTGGTGCTGACTGACCGCTCACAGCTGACTTCTGACAGTCAACATTTAGGTATATACCTATATTTTGAGCGTCAGAAGTGACAGCTGCTAAACACATGTTTTTGAAGATCATATGGTTTGGCGTAGGGATACATAATTTGGTCTGGTAGCTTTTAAAAGATGTCAGCCGTAAGCTGTGAGCTGTAGTCAGCACCAAAGAAGCCATGGGGCTACTGTAGGTGTGGTTATTTCACCCGATGATATACTATGATTATTATAACGATGATTATGTGATGCCAGTAGAAGACTTTAGCCTATCTTAAGCCTGATTATCCAGACTGTTTAAACAATAGGAAAAACTCCTCCACGGAAAAAAATAATACCTATGATACCGCCGAGAATCGAACCAGGGACTTCTGGATTAGTAGCCAGGAACGCCGACCCCTAAAAAACGAGACCGGCCAATTTCTATTGTTTTTACAATGGAAGGACCCACCTCGGTGTCGTAGTTGGCTAACGCACTTGTCGTATTGAAGCTCGACTGCTGAGGACGGGGAGATCGAGGTTCGAATTCTCGGTCGGGTGAACTGGGGGTGGTTTTTCCTAAATGGTTTTCCACTCCCCCCTCCACGCAAATGCGGGTTCACTTCCTCTAATTCAACCCTCCCAAGTTCTAATCCATTAGAGTAATTAGTACTTAAAGCGTATAACCCGAACGGGTAGTAAGACGTGGTGCTAAATATTATTACAATGGAAGGGGGTTTGAAAACTCACAATCAAAATTAATATAATTACGTGAAAAACCAACACCAATACGTCCGGACGATAGATGAACCCCTACCAAGTAATCAATGGCAAGCAATTGTATTGCGAGTCTAGCTTCATAGACCATTGGCAACCAATGTGGTAAATATTTGTGTAAGTAACTCGAAATATATAGAAATAGTTCTGTTTGTGGGACTATAATGAGTAAGGTAGACATCAATTTTATTACTAACGGGCATTGCTGACAGGTAGAAGAAAAAAAGTTTTCTTTTGTCACCACGTTTCCCTATCCGTTCGGCTTGTAGACAGATGTAAAAACCACGCTTATGTGTTAGGGATAAGGAAGGCTTCATTTATAGGACGTGTATCCACATTTGCGTGGAGGGAGAGTGGAAACCAATCTTGTAAAACTATCTTTTATACACCCAAACGGGATTCATCCCCGAATCCACACATAATTGTTAGTCATGTTTATTGAGCTAGTGTAGCCTTAAAGCATTCTACTACCGAAGCGGGTTATATTGTTGTTAGCACCGCGTCTTACTACCCGTTCGGGTTATACGCACTTACGCTAATGTGTAATGGTAGGGTGATTGTGAGATGAAATGGAGGACCTGGAGGACAGTTGGAGGCCTGGCATTCCTCACATTCACAAGTTGTCTTGTCAGAGGTGAAGGAAGGGTTTGGTAATCAGATAAATCTTTGCCGGGACCGAGGATTGAACCCCGGCCGCCAGCATAGAAGTCACTGGTTTTATAAAAGTTTCTCCAAATTTTCATTCTTAGATAATCAAGTTATCGATGTTTCGCTGCTTAGATACATAAACTGGAATACACTATTGTTGTTTGAAATATGTGAAGGAATTGTGTTTCAAAGATGGACGTATTCAAAGTGTGTGTGTGTGTGTGTGTGTGTGTGTGATGAAGCTGCGTGGAAAGCGGCAGGCATCAAACCAACGACCCCCCGCGTGCACGGCAAGTGCTCTAGCCGCAGCGCCAAGGATGGCGCCTGAAACAGAGACTATCTCCCTTTGTGTTGAAAGACCCATACATCAAGCAAGCAGCCAGCCGAGCGATCTCATACCCACTCCCCCTTCACCCTAGCCCCCCTCCCCTAAAAACAATCCAGATACGTAAACTGTGGTGCTCAGTGCATGAGTGGTCTAAGTATTTAGAGAAAGGCGATATATCTAGACAGTTCTTACCTCCAAGGGTATATCTACTGCTTTGATCTGAATCAAATCTTGAGCTGCGACCGCCTCCTTGCATAATGTGGGCGGCTTCTTTTCACTTTTCAAACCAAATTGAGTCAGTGGTTTAGTTCAGATCTATGAAGTGTTTATTTTCTCATCTATCAAGAAAACAAAATCAATTATATTTTTTAAATGTTTGATTGTTAACACAACTAATTTAAATTGATGACTATAAGAATTAAATATTTTTTTTAAATCAAGCTAGTTGCTCAACTTATTTAACTTGAATTTTTTTAAGATGTGCTCCACTTGCTTATAGAGTTTTACTTAACACTAATGGGGAAGGGATACGTAAGTTATGATTTTAGGGGAATTTTACTTACAGTTGAGTGGAGGGAGAGAGTTAAAAATCAGTACACATGGCAGGGATGGTTCTAGTTCAGCCCTTCCCGTTGATGGCAAACACACTAGATTAACTAGACAGTATTCTGTCTAGTCTTTTGTTTATAATCTGACTCCCAAGCTCAGTTGATAACATGTTTGTCTACTGAACTAAGGATCCCGGTTTCGATTCCCGGCATGGCCAAAAAAATGTATCATTGGTGAAATATGGGTTTACCTTTTCAAAGTGATGAATTAACGGCCGGGAACTGGATTTTGTGTCTGTCTTAGTTTTAAGAGAGATTATAAGGCATGAAGCTACGACAGGCCAAGAAATCCAGTAGCGGAAAATATACAATATGGCTTGAGTAAATAAACTGACTCAGAACAGGCTGGAAATAGTATTGGAAGTATTGTTTAGAATTGCAATACAAGTAAGTAAAGCTATGTTTCCTAGCTTCCACTTAATTTTGAGTGTTTGTTGGTAATATTTCAAAGTATTATTTTATGACTCCCATCTATTTTATGATATTTTATAATATTTCAATACAAATAAGTTCAATTTTTTTTCCATTTCCCCACTTGACTTTGAGTCCAACATCTATCTTCTCATAAGAATACTTTTTATCTTCCACACACACACTCTCTCTCTTCCACACACGTACTCTCTCATATACTATATCTCTCACACATTCTAACAAAGACTCTCTCACCATCTCTCTTTCCCAATCTTTCTCTCAATCTCTCTCTCTTTCACACACACACACACACACACACTTCCACATACACTCTATCACACACACTTTCTCATACACACTTTTTCATAGACTTTCTGACACACTTTCTATCACAATTTCTATCACACACATTCTCACAAACACTTTATATCACAAACAAACTATTTCACACACACTTTGTTTGACACACTCTTTAACACTAACTCTCTTTCAAACAGAAACACTATTTTCCTCACATTCTCTTTATCTCACACCCACTCTCGCTTTCTCACTCCATACCTTTCACTATCACTCGCTCACACTCACTTGGTCACACCCACTCGCTCACTCTATATCTCTAGCACTCTCTTACACTCACTTTATAACATTGATAATCTCAATCTCACACTCAGTCACACATTTATACAATCACACATTCATACACTCACATACTCACATTTTCTCAATATATCAATCTCATTCTCTTTATATATATCTATATATAATTTGGTAAGCCCAATTTAAGTGTTCACATTTGGAGAAAACGTATTAAACTATTTTGAGCAACAAACATTCATAGTAAGGATTAGGGGTCCAGGAGGCCGGCATAAAACTAAAATCCAATTTTCCCAGCGAGTTTTCCATCTTTTCCTTTTTTTGTGGTGTGTGACTCATTTGTACAATCATTCTTTGTTTACATTAATATGGAAACCATAATTTGTGTAGTTAGTCCTGAACCAAATAACAGACCCTTTTCTTCACATATTTGAACTATCTGTGAATTATGTTTATTTCTGTATAAATAATTACATTAAAAAAATCCACCTCCTATATTTTTGAATATGTAATGTGCTGTGATAAAATATATTCAACTCTTAATACATTTCGATGTAAGTAAAATTTTACAAAATTTTTATTTACATCCTATTAAATAATTATTGCCAGGAGTGGTGAATGTGCAGTCAAAGGTGCTAGACTCATATGACAGTTACCGTTGATAGAGAGGTAGGTTAGGTTCTCTGAAGTTTTTCCACATCCTATTTCAATATTAGTTAGGGTGCATTTACTTTGAAGTACCCTCACAATCTCTAAACTTCTAAATAACATTTATATCCTTTGTAATAAACGTATTCAGTAGTTTTAAAATTACCAACTTATTTATTTTAGTGTCTACATTTTAATAAACTTAATATAATTATTGTTCACTTGCACAAAATATTAATCACTTATTATTATTATTATTATTATTAATATCATTATTATTATTATGTTTTAAATCCACTTCGGTGGTCGAATAATCTAAGCCAGGCATCAATATCGCTATAGACTTGACTGCCGATAATGAGGACAACAGGGTTTAAATCTCAGTCGGTTGTAATTAGGGGGGCTCTTCCAAAATATTTTTCCACTCTCCCTTCCAGGAAAATGTGGGGACACTTCTTATAAAATTAAACCTATCCATACCTAGAATATTAGCGTAACTTAATTAGTTATTTTGTCCAAACAGATAGTAAGATATTTTGAAGGAAAAATATATAATTTTGTATTAATTAGTTATTTTAATATATCAGATTATATTTACACTCCGGCTACATGTTAGGAACTACACAATGTGATAAAAATTTATAATCACATTTCAAATACGTTTCCAAAATGTGTTTTAAATTAATTTTATTATATATTTATTAGTATTTACGGTTTGTATTTTATTATTAGGATTATTGAGCAAGTGGACTTTAAGCTAGTAATGATTTTAAATATATAACCTTATGCCTCATCCCCACGGGTTATGTTATTGTAATTAATGTATTACATAAATTACTGATACCAAATTATGATGGCAACCATCACGAAATAACTAACAGAGTACCTATTATAAAAATAAGACTGGTAATAAAATGGTCATTGTGTTCATCACTTTTCTGAGAATAGTTAATATCACCAACAATAATATACTAATTTTCAGAAAATGGGTTGACTATGGATACATGAAGAGTTTAGTAAACCCTTTAAAACAAAGTGGTATATAATTTTAATAATAAATATATCTATAAAATAAATCTAATTTAAGCCCTTTCAATCAATTTGTTTGTAAAAACAAAGATATTTTGTTTTAGTTTCGTTTGAAATACAGATAAATTATTATTAAATTTGCTAGTGGATATATTACTGTATATATTCTGCATATACCTCTCTAATTAAACATGAATGCATAATAGGATATGAGATACTACCAAATGCATATTCAAGTTTCTGTGACCCGCCTCGGTGGCGTAGTTGGCTAACGCGCTTGTCGTGTTGAGCTAGACTGCTGAAGACGGGGAGATCGAGGTTCGAATCTCGGTCGGGTGAACTGGGGGTGGTTTTTCCTAAATGGTTTTCCACTCTTCCTCCACTCAAATGCGGGTTCTCTTCCTCTAATTCAACCTTCCCCAATTCCTAATCCATTAGCGTAGTTAGTACTTAAAGCGTATAACCCGAACGGGTAGTAAGACGCGGTGCTAAATATTATTATTATTAAGTTTCTATGATATTACTTGTTTTGGTAATAGTCACCATTATATTTGAGCGGTAACACGGTAATAGTGGACTTATACTGAATTTATTATTACATTAGGCCTATATATAAAAGTAGGACATCGTATAAGAAAGGATGGTTTGTAGGGTGTACTAGAGATAAATGTGATAGACATAGCCTATGGGCATGATATAAAACACACCGTGGAGGGAGAATACCCCTGATATTTAAATTGGGGATTCAACCTCTATCTAATCAATCATACTTTGATACAATTGCCATGCGGCAAACACTGTAGATATTTAATGGTATTTGGTAATATGGTAGCATTATATTTGATGGATTAGCTACTAACAATAACGGCTTCGATTGTTCTTATGGTTTAAGACGCTACACTCGCAACCAAATTGACTGCTGATGACGGGCAGAACGGGGTTTAATCTCGGTTGGGTGTAATGAGGGTGGTTTTTCTTAAGTGGTTTCCAAAGCTTTCCGAACACAAATGCGGGTACACTTCCTAAAAATTCAAACTTTCTTATCCACACTTCATTAGCGTAGCTAGTACATAAGCATTTAACTCGAATGGGTAGTAAGACATGGTGCTAAAAGGAACTATTAACTTTACACCAAGCTTTTAATCATAGATATATAATTTCAAAACCTTACCTTAGGTTTTTTGCATTATAAGGCGTCCAACTCCTCATAGACTCGATTTCTGGTTATTGGAAGGTCAATGTTTGAATCTAGTCCAGGTGCATTATGGGACAAGGGAGTTGGGGTTATGGGAGGTCACACATGCAATCTATAACTATTGTTTTCCAATCCTTTCGACACAGACTTATTCTATCAAAGTTACTTCCTCATCTCTATGTATGGATTAAGCTTTTGAAACCACGGTGTGGACTGTATAGTGAAATAGTGATAGGGATTTACTGTAAATTATTTTAATTAATCTTTAAAAAGTTAGTCAAAACAGTTTAGTTATTCTTAAAATAAAAGTTAATCAAACTACCATTAAAATAAGCACATCATAGATTCTTAAATTTCACTACCTCTTTACTAGCCATTGCATTTGTAAAATGAAACCTCCATTCTGATGAAAAGGGTAAAGGGATGAGGTAGTAAGGGTAGGAATGGAGGAAGGAGGAGCTAGCGTGGTTTCTGTTGGCCTTTTTCAAAAGGAAAACCAGCCGCCACCTCTACCCCTTTCCAAGCCTCCTAAAGAACTGTTGTATTTTAAATAATTAGCCCGGTGCTCTGCGGTGTGGTGGGTTGTCAAGGGAGGTAGGAAGGACTCTTCAATGAACCCGGCAAAGCTCACGGACACACACGCATACACTCGCATATGCTCCACGCATGAATAATAACACCAGAAAGAGGAGGGAAGGTGGGGGACTTGCTCATTAGCTGGATCAAGGACTGTCCGCTTGGCTTTTCAAGGTTTTTCTACGCGACATTTTTCACGGGTAATTTTCTTTATATCGCTCTTTCACTATCTCTTTTCTCTGTATACTGTACGGATTCATTTGTATTCTACATGGCTTCTTCCTTTTATATTTCATCGTTAATAATATACAAACAATTAAATATACACTTTGGCCTACCACGATTATCGAATAAAGTAGTCAATGAAAACAACGTTATAAATTAGAAATAACTTATCAAGTTTCAAAGAAAAGTCTTGACATAGTTTTGGGACTCATGGGATTTAAAATAAAATTTAAGGTGTATTACTTATAAACGATTTAATATTTAAATATATGCATATTAAAATGGGTGTAGGCCTCTACTTTTTCATCAAACAATAATCTTACCAGGAGGTGCTTTGGTAGACTCAAGTTGCCAATTAACAAGGGGTGGGCTTCTTAGAGAATTCACCAACACTCCTTTTTTTCAAATTTAAACATGAAACCTTACACTTATATTTAGTTATTTTTTGAGAAGAAAAAATCTAATTTTGAATAAATTGATTATTTTTTTCTAGCTATTAACCACTTAATTTTAGTTCAGGCTATTCTCAACTTGATCCTAATCTTGCTAAAGCATTTTATGTAATGATTCATATTCATATTAAATCTACATCTACAAATTTATTGTTCAAAGATTATGCTGTCAACCACCATTTCATCCTCGCTGAGGACATAAATTTTAATGGGTAGTCATAAATTGTTTTTAAATACGAAGCCAACTGCTGAAGTCTAAAATATCCAAACCTGACACTATAGAAGGCTGCTCTTTGATCCTCAGTGAAGTCATACACTTAAGTCCATCATTATAAATCTTTTTAGTCACGATGCCAACTGCTAATATCACAAGTCTTACAACGCTCTTATCAAATATAGACATTCTAAATGATACGGCAGACCGGCTTGGCTACGTTCAACCCTTGAACTGCACATCATCAACCATTAAGGATTTATTCAAAAACTTGATTTGTGAACAAACCTATCGATTCTTATGCATACAATATACACAGTTAATGAAATAATGTACTAAGGCGAATAAAATTTTAAATATTTAATCAATAATATCCCAATGACATCACAAACCTTTGCTCCGTATTAGTGCTTTCTAAATATGTATAGTTTAGAGGAAGAATAAACTAAATCTGATAAAGTGTTACATATTAATAATAATCTCTTATTCACATCAAACCTCGTCACTTCTTATGAGTATTTTATAAATATGTATGGCTTAGAGGAAGAATGTAATAAGACGAATAAAAAAATAATTAATATGTTATCACTAATATTGGTCATGAGACCTTATCGCTCTTTATTCATAAGTAGTGCGATTGACCGTTGAAAACAGGTTGTGATCGGCCGATATTAATATCTCTGGCTCTTTGATTGGCTACCCCCTACCCTTCCCTCTGACTTACTTTCCACAAACTGTACTGTTATTTCTGTATGTGTTTTATTCCTATCCAAACGTGTTGGTTCCTGTCCCATTAGTATTTTTTATGTGTGCGCATTGGTTTTGTATGTGTGCCCATTGGGTTTTATATCTGGGTAGGATTGAGACTGGCGCTGGAGTTTATTTGTGGGAGTTTCTTTATTTATTGGTGTGGGAGGGTGCAGTCTATGGAGTCGGGAACATCTCCCACAACGTCCCATAAAATGTCGGCATCGCTAGTGAGGGTGAGAACGTGCAGGGGAATCCTCTCTCTTCGGACGTTTAGCTTAGAGTGTGAGCTAGTAGCTCCCTCTCGTAAGCACCTGAATCTATTTTGGTGTCGTAACTCTCCCCTCCCACTTCCCCATTTATGTGGTAATTGGTTTTTCTCAGTGACTTCATCGCAACCCTAGCACCAGTTTGGTGGCTCAACAAAACAAGGCGAGACAGGAATAGATCACAACATTGAATGATTTCGCAATGGGTTTTACCTGATGACTCATACCTAGCGCTAGTTTTGTGGCTCTACAAGACAAGTAAAGACAGGAATAGATTGTGACCTTAAGAACGTGAGCTAGTACAAGGGGTTGTCTTTCTATGCTTGCTTCTGGTTTCGGGGAATTGGGAGGTGTGTCGTCCAGGCCCAGGTCGAGAAGTCGCTGCTGCAGTTTTTTTACTTGAGAGGCATTTGATATGCGTCTTTCTTGGGTCCAAGAGGGCCATAGATCGGTAGTCGGAAAGATGATAAGGGGGATGTGGAGGAGAGAGGGGTCTTAATCTTATAGGCGGGTGGCGTGGAGAGGAGTTGCGGGGGAACGTGGGGGGATGAAGCGGATGGATATTGGAATGGGGCAGGTGTGAGAAGGGCTTTAAAAATGTTGTACTGTTCTGCCCTGTATTTGCGGCGTAGTCCTCCTTTGCTTCGGCGGTACTGTAAAGACCTTGGAGAGGGGCCATGAGGAGAGGGTGTAAATTCGAGAAGAAGTTGGCAGCCCGGATGTTTATGAGCGCTGGAAGAGTAGAAGGGGTGGAGTGGCAGCCCGAATGATTCTGAGCGCAGGAAGGGTAAGAAGGGTTGTTTTCAAAAAATGAAACCAGACCAATTGATGGCTTCCCAGAGCCCCGAGAGGGTTGGGATGAGATGACTTAAGTTTATTTCTATATTTTTCGTTATCTACTTACATTGACAATATTCATCAGCTGGAGGAGGTTGAGCACAACCCTCCTCCTCCTCAGTCTTATTCTCTTAACCTATGCTAAAATATATATCTTAACCCTTTTACAATTAATCTGACTAAAGCTAATACATTATTGTTACATATTTTTACAGTAAATGCTTTTTTGTTGTCCTTTATTTGGTAAGGTCTTTGGTTTGATCGAGCCCTTTGTCCTGGTGCGATCTCTTAGATCGTTTAGAACTAGCGGACTGGTGTGCTGGGTTTCTCGGGGAGGATCGTGACCCGTCAAGCGGACCGTGCGAGGAGGGGGGAGGTCTCGAGGGGAAAGGGGGTAGGGGTGGGATAGTGTGTGCGCTTGCCGCTAGATCGCTCCGCCTCCCTTCCAAGGGGTGCTGTCGGTCTCGGAACGGTCACTAGAGGTCGCACAACAGGGTCGTTGACCCTGTTCACGCTTAGTGCCTGTTTGGGGGCTCGAACAGTCGAGATTCGTATCTGGTTACCCTACATGTAGGGACAAAAAGGTTTTGCGTGAATAAATCAAGATATAACAAGCATATATTTATAATACATTAAATGTTTCACGGTGACCTGGTGGTCTAGGGGTAAGGTGTCAGACTTCTATGCTGGCGGCTGGGGTTCAATCCTCGGTCACGGCATGGATTTATCTGATTACCAAACCCTTCCTTCACCTCTGACAAGACATCTTGTGAATGTGGGGAATGCCAGGCCTCCACCGTGGTTCGGATTTCACGTTAAACTGTAGGTCCTCCATTTCATCTCACAATCACCCTACCATTACACATTAGCTTAAGTGCGTATAACCCGGAAGGGTAGTAATACGCGGTGCTAATAATAATAATAATAATAATAATAAATGTTTCACAGACACACACATAATATTTATTATACACTTTTACAGGAAAGAAGATGGTTCGGCGTATGGAAACAGCGTTGTGATTTGCTAATATTTATATCACTGGTGCAGTACAGGGCTGTGATTGGCTGTTATTTATAGCACTGGCTGAATACAGTGCTTTCCCCTTCCCTCTCTAAGTTTGACCCCCTTTCCACATCCGGGAGAAAATTTCTCCTACACTTCCCCTCTGGTTATTTCCATGACAACATGAAGTTGACAACCTGTTGTCCTCCTTCAATGTCACAAAGGTTTATTTATGGAGTATTTTCCGTTGGTCGTCTATGTGGGATTGGGGTTTCCCCTGATGACTCATACCTGGTGCCAGTTTGACGGATCGGCGTGTCGTGACCTTGAAATCGTGAGCTAGTACATTAGTTCATTAGCTCTGGAAACCCTCCCCTTCCCTTTCTTTGTGGAAATGGGTTTTCCCGATGACGTCATCGCTCTGTTGCAACCCTGATGACTCATACCTGATGCCAGTTTGGCGGCTCAACAAGACACTTTGTCTTGATCTGTGTGACCTTATAATTGCGTGTGATGTCGCAACACTCCGCTTTTATGTGGTAATAGGCATTCCCTGATGACTAATACCTAGTGCCAGTTTGACGGCTTGGCAACACAAGTCCCTTGATATGTGTGACGTCATCATCGCGTGTGATGTAAAACTCCCCTTCTATGTGGTAATTGGCTTTCCCTGATGACTCACACCTGGTGCCAGTTTGGTGGTTCGACAAGTCAAATCGAGACAGGAATAGATCACGTCCTTGAACGATGACACAACTCTCCCCTTCGATGTGGTATTGGGTTTTCCCTGATAACTCAAACCTGGCGCCAGTTTGCGGCTCGACAAGACAAGTTGAGACAGGAATAGATCAAGACATTGAATGATGTCGCAACCCTCCCCTTCTATGTGGCAATGAGTTCTCCCTGCTGGCGTCATTGCTTTGTCGCAACCCTAACTGGTAACAGCTATAAATATCAGCACCTGTTTTGAAAGTCTTTCAATGTATAACTTGTCTTTGAGTATTAAACACGCGACCAATAATGAATGATTTCATTTCGCTAACGGATCTGGGTGAGTAAGTGTACTTTTGAAACAGGCACTTTCATTATGTATTTGTTGTCAAATCAAAGTGTATACATTTAATTTATTTTAAAATTATAATAAGCCATGGCAGAGTTGTCTAAGTTTATTAATTTATAGTAGGTATATGAGAATTAAAACTATAGATAACTTGAAGGTGTCTTAGCAGACACTTTTTTAATACATTTGGATAGAGTTACGACTAAACAAGTGTTTATTATAATCAAGGGTAGTTTATTGAAAAAACTGGATTGAAAGATATAGTTAAACGGTAATTAATATTGTTGTAAATTTTTTACTAATGGCTGAATATTATTTTAAAATAGTAAAAACAAGAGTAGTTATGATAAATTAAATAATGTGTTTTTACTTAAGAGTAGTTTATTGAATACATTTATTACAAAGTATAAAATTATTTGAGGGTAGCATACTAAAAACTAAATTTTATTCAAAAGATGTTTTGAACAAGTGTTCATTATAATTAACATAATGTGTTTATTGAGGGTAGTGTTTTAAAATACCACAATGCCACCTGTTTCTTTAACCCCCCTGAAAAGTGTTATTATAATTAACAAATCAATGTGTTTATTGAGGATAGTATTTTAAAATAACACAATGCCATCATTTTCAACAACCCCGCTGAAAAGTGTTATTATAATTAAAAAAATTTGTGTTTATTGAGGATAGTGTTTTAAAATATCACAATGCCTTCATTTTCTGTGACACCTGGACTTATGAAAGACATTTTATAGTCCAAATAAATGCCATTTAAAACCATTTAACCATTTAAAAATAGTTTTTGGGCTTAAAAAGGCACTCTTGTACTGTTGGGAAGTATATAAACACCCGTTTTCACCGCTAAAATAAGGCTGTATATTTATAAACAATGTTAATAGATCTGCAACGGTCACCAACCTGTATATGGGGAACATATGTAAAGTTCGGGCGTTGGCCGAGGACGCCCATTACCGTTGAGATATTTAATACAGACACCAAGAACAGTCTAACGCTTCAAAGTGAGATGTGTGTTATAATAAAGTACATATGTATAAATCATAGCACTGGATGAACTAACGTTGCTAGATGTCTTAGATTCACATAACACTCTGGAGATTATTCTGTATTCATATTATATCACGTAGATAATCTGTTTAATAGTTTTAAATTCAAGCTATATTGAATTTCAAACTAAGATAATGCTGATAGAGAATAAGCTGTTGCGAGATACGCAAATATCTGCGGATCTGATGGCCCTTGGTGTCTACCTGGAGGAATTGACCACAAATGGTTGGTAAATGTTGGCCAATGAAAGACCAAATTTGTAAGAAAGAATAATTAGCTTTTAAAAACAAAATAAAAATAAAATAGCATAATGCAAAATTGTTTTGAGATTTGAATAATATGATAAATTTGTGGGTTTTTCATTTACAAAATTATTAATTACTAGTTTATTGTTTTATAAATGCTAAACGGTATATTATATTAATTTAAGGTGATTTACTTGATGCAATATTATCGTACGACACTTGGCTCAGTTGGTAGAATGCCTACCTCCTGATCTTGATGTCCCAGGTTCGAGTCCCGGAAGGGGCATAGCTATTATTGTGAAAATGAATATTCAGATTAATAGGTAGTTTCTGTATATCTATTCATGGCCATCACTTATGTTAAAAGATTCTAATACAATGTTATGTTTGTTTATTATGCATGGGATCATTGTAGGATGTGTTCTACACATCAGGTGTCTGCGGAGGTTCCGGTAATATCACCTCCACCACCACCTCTAGTGCCACGCGTGCCTTTAAAGGACATTTTGGCCACGAATTAGATTGATGCAACAAAAGGTTATACGTTAAAATAATACAAAAATATTGATGTATAAAATATTATTGATATTATAAGTTGAAAGAGCATATGCTGAGCAGTTTGCTTAGTAAACGTATATAATAGAATACAATACTAATAGGTGAAATAACTTTTCAAATAGAACCTTAAAGTTATTGAAATTTCCCGAACATTATGTGAAATAAAAAAGCATCTTTTAAATTGGGTAGTTAGAGCAATTGAGGGATACATTTTAATATTTGATATTCATATTATCCACTCCGAAGACCAAATATAAATAAAATTTCATTTTATTTTCAGAAATTATTTTGCTAGCTTATATGATAACTAGTTTGATTTAAAAAGATTAAGCAATTAATTTTTAAAATTGACTTTGTTTGTAAGAATATAGTTTCAAATGCTTACTTTGAAGTTAGTTTGAATTCAAACACTTGTGTTTTAGTACTAATGGTTGCTTGAGATGCCGGTCCAAGACGAGGGATAGACTCGATATCGAGCGCAAGAGCCTCATCACCCATTCAGCCGGTGGGAGGTTTTCCACCTCCAGGCAGTAGAGGAATCATTTCACAAGCCAGTGATGCTGAAGATTTTGGCTCCATCTATCTTCTTCCAAGCCGTGTGAAAGACTCGGTTAAGACCCCAACATCCGCAGCCCCCATTCAGCCGGTGGGAGCTTTGCCACCTCCAGGTAGCAGAAGCGTCTTCCCACAAGCCGGTGGTGTAGGGATAAGGCAGGCGGGAATCACAGCCCCCTTTCAAGGATTGGATACGGTTGTGGTGGGGCCATCATTAACCCAACAGCCGGAAATTTGTGTCCCTGTGAATCAGGTTGGTAGAGATTTGTAGAATGGTATCTATCTTCGAATCGTCGAGGAGAGAGTAAAACAACTGAGGCATTTCTTTTTTACTGGTAGATAATTCACCGTAAATCTTGGTGCTCTAGCAAGTGATTGTGACGCATTAAGCTGGCTCAAATAACAAATTACTGTTTTGCTCAATAGGCTGCAGATGCTGATGATCAGCGCTGATGATCATGTCGGCTTAATTTTGAACAGCACGGACTGTACGTTGAATCATGTAGCCGTCTGATTTAGGCAGGCGGATCATTCAGACGCTCGAGCCATGCTCAATAACGTAAGTCGCGTGTTTCAGAGTAGTAGCTTGTTCTTAAGTATAGAACCACTGTACGTTAAACTAAACAATTTTAAGGAGCCTTGTGCGAGTGCACTTTATTGTGATAAGTTATCCCCTGCTAGCTCATATAGCTGTAACATCCTAGGAATCAATACATTCAAAATAGCAATAAACTTTGTTTTTCCCGTGGGTTATTTGTCGCCAAAACCATATGTGATAATAAAAGAGAACCAGGATTCATGGACGTAAACACCGTTAAACAAATAAAGATGGGTTGTCTTATTCAAAAACTCAAAGCAGAGAAACTATGCCGTGATGCCCGTGTGAATATTTTGAAAAGTGGTGGTTTCACTGAACTGAAATAATTTCAAACATGCCACTACGAATACAAATTTACAGTGTTCCGGGAACGTCAGGGGAGGCAAATACTATATTTGGGGCCTACCCTACCCAAACATTCCTTCAAGGGCTACCTTGATTTGTATTTTAACGACGATAAGCTAATCCATTTTGATGTCATAACATCCTTGACAACCACATTTATGTGCTCCTACTTTTTCCGTGAGTGTTGTGTGCCATTCAAACATAAGAATGAGCACAAATGTGAATCTGCTTGCAAAAAGTTCAACGCTTAAGCGATTTGCAGTGGAGGTCGATTTGTGGCTTGTAAATAATGTGGGTGTTGTTTCACAAACCAGACCCGTTTTGATAAACATAAACGTCCCGGTTTTTGCAGATGTCACTTGATGATCTGAGATGTCAAGAAGGTTTGTGAGATATGTGGGCAATGTTTCAGTTTGGAAAAGTCAAATTATTTACACAGGTATTATAAGACTTTTTGTAGAGTATATGAGACACATCGTCCTATTGGTCATTTCTGCTAAATGAATCAAGCCGCACTCAAGCCGTCACTTGAAAAGATCAAATTCATGTTCATATTCTATGATATAGAATGCAGACAAGAAACTCTTCATCAAAGTGCGGCCAGCACGTACTGGAAAGAACCTAACCTCTGTGTCATGCAGACGTGTTGCAAGGCCTGCCCTCATATCGATGTAAATAACCATCACTGTACCGAATGAGGGGACGATAGGACTCGCATATTCAAGGGTGATGCTGCAATTTCCCAATTTTTCTGATTTCTAGAGCAATTGAAAACATCATTTAAGGACATCAACCTCTTAGTCCATGATGCCAAGGGCTGTGATAGAAATTGTTTTTAAAATACATGATGGAGATAAAAAAATGGACTCCAAGGTTCATAATGAACGGGAGGAAAATCATATCTATGCGTTACGGCCCGCTCCACTTTATTGATTCACTAAACTTTATCCCGTTGTCATTGTCCAAGATGCTTAAAACATTCAATTTGGAAGAGTCTTTGGCAAAGGGACATTTCCCCCATTTTTTTCAATTAAAAAGAAAACGCGGTATATAGAGGTACTTTGCTGCCAAGGGAGGACTACGGCATCGGTGAGATGTAAGTTGAGGGAGAGGAAAACTTTGAGAAGTGGTTTGTCTCGTTGGTCAAAGAAAATTATGACTTTGATTTTAACCACGAGTTGGAACTGTATTGGGTGAAGATTGTAGCGATCCTACGGGAGGCCTGCCTAAAATTTAGAGATGTGTTAAAGGAAAAAGCAAAAGTAGATCCTTTCAGAAAATCGTGTATGAACACGGGAGTGGCCATGTTGGTTTACCGCCGAAGTCATCTAAAGGAAAATACCATCGGTATCATCCATAATGGGGGCTTATGGTGTGCAGACTAACAGTCGCACGTCGTTGTACTATGGCTATCCTGGGAGGCCCATCAATGCCGTATCTATATCCTTATTGTAGGTAACGGTCGTAAGTAATATGTATTAGGGCGACGTGTAGACGGCGTTCTTAAAGCTGGAGATAAAACCACCATCTTTCAATTGGGCGGGCGGCGGGGGGTTATTGACACGGGTGCCCTCTCTGTTCTCCTGACAGGACCACCCCTATCAAAAACATCCGCTACGAGACCACAGAGACGCGTTATAAAGTTACCATAGACTGCGTGGATAATTTTAAAAATGCCGGTTACAGGGTCGAAGAGATGTGCGAGTGTAGGTTTAATGCGTTGAAACACACAGACAACGACTTGAAAAAATTTGTACTTCAGCACAAGGTGTACAGCAAAGAGCCCCTCAGTACCCGGGACGCATTCTTTGGTGGGCGTACAAATTGTATCATACTCTTCCACGAAGCAGAACTTTCTTGTGGAGAAAAGACCAAGTACATGGTCGTGTGTTAATTGTATCCTTACGTTTACAAGACCATTTTTTGAAAGCTTTTGTGGATTATATACATTAATTAAGCAATAATGTAATGGATAAAACGAATAGCTGAGAACAAACGTTCTGCCCAATCAGACATAAATTCTTAAAACATTCATACAGGCGTTGAAGATTTTTAGTAACACACGTTTAGACACTCGTAGTATACAGGTACACTTTCCTGCATTAATTTAAGTTATAAGTATTCTAAGCGAAGGACGCCCTAGATAATCCAATTCAATAAAGCTGTAATCATCATTGTCACTAATTATAGGCCTACTTTGAATCAAGCTTATCTTCTCCATTCCTTTAAAATAAATCTTATGCCTTTGTGTAAATTGTATTTCAATTTTAGATGGAAATTGAGGATAGGGCTGAGTTCCAAGGAGAGCACATACACTCTCCCAATAAAGTCCATGTTTCCATGTTTTTGAGTAGTTTCCGAATGAAAATCCCTCTATAAGGAAAGAAAACCAATCTTGGATGGTGGAAGAAACGTATAGTTGGCTTCGTCTAGCAGACAGGTCCCAACATGTTCATGCAGGAGGGAGAACTCTATGAATAGGAAGACTCCGTCCTCACTCATGAACCATAGCACGTTGATAAACATATTGTATTAGTGTGGGATATTTTCAATCCATTTATGTTGACCTCTAGGTGACGTCACTGTTGGAGGTATTGTAGAGAACTACACGAGCGTGTATAATTAGGAAGAGAGCTTTAGTATCTGGGGGGATATTTACTTCCAGCTCGATTGTGATACAACAGGTAATCATGCACGCCCTCCTTGAGCCTATATTCGTGATGGCTGACATCTAGCACAAAGATGGGTGCATTAGATTTGAAATGAGATGGATAAAATAGTGGTAGAGATGTACCAGCTCCATAGTATGAAGTTTTAAAATTAACAGCTTCCTCATTCAATTTCTCAAATGATTATTGATCAAGAACAAGTTTCATATCTTCATACGGGTAATGACTGAGTTCAAATAGAATTTAGCTGTAGGCAGACGACCATCATCAAAAAGACTCTATCTGTAGCCGTAGTATTTTTACGTCCAGTCCGAAGAGCAAATATAACGAAAACTAAATTTTCAATAAGGTTTTATGTTTTAGCTGTTTAGTCATGCTGTGTAGAGTTGGGCAAGTTTGAGTACTCGTACAATTTTCGTGAGCGGGTGGTTAGATATATGATTCGTTACCTCTTGAGAAAATCAAGTAGTAGTTTAAGAGTATAGATAACTTCAGTATTGACATGAGGTACGATAAAATGTATTTACTTATCTCAATTATTAAGGTTTAAACAAAGCAGGAGAAGATTCTCTATGTAAAGCATTATTGTAAGTCGTTGATCAAACAAGTACTATTTTATGTTTTGCCATTATTAATATTTAAAATAATCTTCATTTAATCCTAATTTAAGAAGTAATGCTATGGATACATCAAAGATGCCTGTTTCCACGTGCACGTAAACACTTTATAACCCCCATCTCGCACTTACAAGTTATGCTTTTTCACCATTCGGGATGTAAAGCTAGTTTTTTTTAAATGTGTTGAAACACATACATATCTAGACTGATGGACACTCCGATGATTCATATAATTTTAATGTAGACTTGGTGACCTGGCGGTGTAGGGGTTAAGGTGTCGGACCTCTATGCTGGCGGCCGGGGTTCAATCCTCGGTCCCGACAAAGATTTATCTGATTACCAAACCCTTCCTTCACCTCTGACAAGACATCTTGTGAATGTGGGCAATGCCCAGCCTCCATCGTGGTTCGGATTCCACGTTAAGCTCTAGGTCCTCCATTTCATCTCACAATCACCCTACCATTACACATTAGCGTAAGTGCGTATAACCCGAACGGGTAGTAGGACGCGGTGCTAATAATAATAATTTATGTAGACTTAAAGTTTGGAAGAGGTTGCATCTACATTTACTTGGATTTTTAAACCTATTAAAAAGGATTCAAAACATTTCAAACTTACTTTGACATATGGAAATGATTTTTAAATATTCAATAAATCAGGTGTTGTTTCAGGAATGTTTCTAAACAAAGTGATTTGTCTAGTGAGACTTAATCCTGTCTTAGCTCCTCCTATCGAGGTAACAGAAGGAGACGTTATATCTGTCATGATGGAGGGAAACTCAGCAATACCTATAGCGTTACATGTACATAGACATAAATCTAGCCTTCCTCCAATAAATAAATGTTTTAACAAAGTCACAACAGAACAGAGTTATGCCTTTTATATTTTTTAAAATATAATTTATGCCCCATTCATCATGCATGACATTTATAGTCAGCACCATGTTAAAGAGGAGGCTGAAAATATCTTCAATGCGAGTAGGAATATTAAAGGAAAGTATAAACAGGTACGTGATGCACGTCACATTTCTGAGGTCTTCCCCCAGGAAAACTTTAAGCCTTAAACAGAACAACCAAACAAGATGGTGAATATGATGTAAGGAAGATCCCAACGTGAAAATATGGTGACTGCAAGATCTGAAACTCTATAGCTTCAAGAGGATGAGATTAAGAAGGAACCCTTGTCTCCAAGAATGTTAAGAAAAGGCACCCTCTTGAATTATTTCATTCACACACCGCAAAATTATTCAGATATAGATCATATATATATATATATATATATATATAGTGTCCGTTATGACTGTCACATAGCTGTTTTGGGAGATAATCTGGTTCTGTTTAATGAGGTTGGTGGGACTGTGATTCTGAATAATATCAGGGTTCCTTACAATTGAGTACTATTGTAATTACTAATTAATGAGCCTCTGCATTACCTAGATGAATATATTGAAATATACAAATTTATGCTTGACGTTTCAAATCATGTGTTGTATCGAAGTATCTACGCATAGCTAAACCCTTGATTTAAGAGTAGGATGATCTTGAAGGAGAAGGCGTGTTCAAGATTGAGAGAGAAAGATTAATCGATTATACTTATTGAGATGATACCAATGAGAAGGTTGAACACTTGCGAAACTTGAATGCCTCATCTCAATCATGTCATTAATTGCATGAGAATGAGATCGTTTAAATCATTGAAGAATTACAGGAAGCTGGAACTATTCTCTACGTCCTATTATTCCCATAATCACTTATACCAAGGAGGATATCACACGTGAAATTCATTGCCCTGCACGACGACTTTTTGTGCTAGAAGATATGCTAGCGTACGTATATGGACCGAATGAACTACTACGGGCTGACCAGGTTGAGGTGACACTATAATCAAGAGTAAATAAATGATACAATTATCTTCTTACTGTATCTACGTTTATTCAAAACGTGCCTTGGGTGTATCTGTCATTGTTAAGACTGGAATTAGCGTTACTCCAGCTATGATGTATGTTTTCGTCAGATGACTGCTGTTGGATTCCCAGCAGTTCAACATCTGCAAATGGATAATAGAACTGAGTTCTATAATGTAAATCTCAAATTTCTAATGAAACGGAATAAGATAATAATTATTCTACACACAGTACAACACACCCTCGAGTGCCGTATTACTGGCTTTCCCCTCAACTATTCTAACAATTAAAATCCTTAATTAGTAAGCCCGTACAAAACTAGAAACGTGGGAAAGCCTAAAAAAATCTACTTTTAAATCAGATTTCCAAATAATTTTAATAACAAAAATAATTAACAAAAAAAAAATATAACAGTTTACAAGATAGATAATCATGATGCATAATCGAGTTTACTTTTANTTAACTTTCCCCCCCCCCCCCCCCCTCCCAATTTGATGTGTGCACTGGTTCAGACCTTGCGCCCTGTACGAGCGCGAGCCTCAAACCCAAGTACTAGAAAGCAATTATATAACCAAACAAATTAAACGTGCCATCCTTTCGAAACATAGAGATGATTGACACTTCCAAACATAAAAAACATGAACATAGTTCGCTATTACCAGCAATATTACACCAACTGTGGGTCAACGTCCTGATAACCAAGTTCTGTATAGAACCTACACACATGACATAATTCTCGTTTTAACCTTTGCATAGAAATCTTGAAACCTTAACCTACTACCTTAATACCTACTAGAAACATAAACAAAGTATGCGCACTTCGCACCTTTCCTAACCATCCTTACATACTACCTCACACTGCGCTCTAAACATAATCCTAATCCTAATCTAACAGTTAATGCCCATAGTATGTTTGCTACATCACAGTTACAGAAACATAATACTTTACAGAACAATTGACAATCGTCTCAGCACAATATCCTGGATGGTTAAACGCCATGACTCTCGCTGTGCTGGTGGTGATCCCGGTGAATCGCCACGTTCATGATCCGTAACTCATGACTCAACCTCCGCAGTCTGGTCCTTTATCCGGCTCTGATGTCGGACGCGCACTTTTCCAAGCGACGCAGTTACAAGAGTGTTCAATTGTTCTTTGCCCTGAAACCCTGACACTTCTCCTTTGCTAAGATGTCTGGGAAATATATCGACTCATTGAACAGTGCGCCGATATGGCCTACGTGATCACGGCTTAACTACCGACGACTCCAAAACCACGCCACGTCATCGGCTTAGCCCAGTAGATCACTACATTGTAGAGTGGCCTCAGCCCGTGGTTGTGATCGTCCCTTCATAACATGAATAGATAGGAGGAACTCTAGCCACAGGACAATATATTATATACACAAAAGTTCCAGATTAGGGAAGTCTCTGGGTTTTCTTCTGTAGCTCAGATAATTACAATTATTGGCATGTTACAACAGCAATGTCAAGGCTCGTATCGTAATACGATTCAATTGAACGCTCGAAGAGTATGTGCACGAGATTTACCGCTAAACGAACATATCGATGGAAGGATATGATTTATTCTGTACATGCTAACTATAATCGCACAAAACACTATAATATTAAAATGGAACAATAAGTTGGATCGTAATAACCCCTTGGCATAACGAGTGGCAGATTGACTGCCTACGTACTCCTAAAAGAGCAATAGTGAGACCAGAGATGGTATTCCCATTCTTTAAGTATCTACAATCCAAGTTGAGCTATCTAGTCGATGGGAAAAGAGAAAAGTTGGTGCCCAACCCAAACAGTAAACAAAATTACGTGGTATATTACCGTAATTTAAAATTGTTTCGGTCTATGGGAATTAAGTTTAGGCTCCCCCAGATCGGCGCGAATTATTCCCTGCCGCTGATAATAATTCGTGTTGATAAATTCGCAGTGGTGTAAGTAAGTGGCAGCTTATCAACGTGTTCAAACCGGCACAGCATTGTAAAGTTTCGGCTGCGATCATGCAACGTTTTAATTCGCCTCGAATTTTATTCGCTGTTCACCGCATTTTTATCGTTGCCGCATCTTTACCGCCAGTTAAAAACAATGGTTAAATTAAGAAAAGTTAATAGAAATTGTTCGAAATTATCTTATTTTAAATGAAGAATACAAAAATATAATTGATTTAGTATTTTGAATTCGATGTAGGCTAATTTCAGAATTGAGATAAACCTGGATATTAAAAAAAAAACAGTAGTGTTATATTACTCAAAAGTAGTTTGTGAACTATTAAAAAAAACACTATTCTGTGCAGGGAGAAAAATACTAACCTGGAATCTTCTTCCGCTTCAAAGGTAGGTAACAAATTGCCTCTCCTTCATCCGATGAATCATAGTATATTTTAACACAAACGCCGCGAATAAAGTGACGCTTCGGTTTGAATGAACACGCCAATCTCGTTGCCGCTGTCACTGCGAATAGCTAGTGCCGGTCTGAGGGAGCCTTTAAAAGTTGCATCGCGTCTTCGATTTCAAGCAGAGCGATTATTTGTTGAGGAGATTCATTGATTTTAATCTCACCAAACACAATAATGCAGTAAACAGGTTTGAAAATGAATTTTTCGATCTCATGAACAATGCCGTATTTAGTGAGTCAATGGAGAATCAAAGATACCGTGTTGTTGTTCAAATGTTAAACAATAAAAGAAAATTGAAATAACTTATTGTTTCACCAGAATTTATTGATTATATAACCCGTCTCGGTGGCGTAGTTGGCTAACGCGCTTGTCGTGTAAAGCTCAACTGCTGAGGACGGGGAGATCAAGGTTCGAATCTCGGTCGGGTCAACTGGAGAAGGTTTTTCCTAAATGGTTTTCCACTCTCCTTCCAAGCAAATGCGGGTTCACTTCCTCTAATTCAACCTTCCCAATTCCTAATCTATTAGCGTAATTAGTACTGAAAGCGTATAATACAAACGGGTAGTAAGACGCGGTGCTAATTATTATTATTATTATTATTATTGATTATATAAACTCAATATCTTCACGGAAGGTTTAGTTGGTGTGCACATGAGGAAATAGATTGTTTTTTGAGAAAGCCGATACATGCAGGCCTTGATATTTTAGATACAAGCAAGATTAATTAAAATATGGGTGACCTGGCAGTCTAGGGGTAAGGTGTCAGACTTCTATGCTGGCGGCTGGGGTTCAATCCTCGGTCCCGGCAAAGATTTATCTGATTACCAAACCCTTCCTTAACCTCTGATAAGACATCTTGTGAATGTGAGGAATGCCAGGCCTCCACCGTGGTTTGGATTCCACGTTAAACTGTAGGTCATTCATTTCATCTCACAATCACCCTACCTTTACACATTAGCGTAAGTGCGTATAACCCGAAGGGGTAGTAAGACGCGGTGCTAATAATAATAATAATAATTAAAATATGATTATGGTTAAAAGAATTATGGACAAAATGCAAGGCTTCTATTCCCAAACACAAATTCCTTCTGTTTTGAAATGAAAACAGAAAAAGTATATGTGGATATGTTTGATAATTTTCAATAATATTCGAATCAATAAATCAGACTATTCCGAAACACATTTTTTTAAACTAGGTGCAATAAAAAGATGCTCTGGGAAAAAAGAGGATTTGATGAGTGGGAAATGTTTAAGAGAGTTTGTGGGACTACGACCAATGATTTACTCAATTCAAAAGGAGAGTTTCGAGGAGAATTATATAGGTAAATAAATGGAGAAAATAGCTCTAAAAATGATAATCAAACATTCATAATATGAAAATAAGTTTAAGGAATCATTTCTTATACTATACCAGTATGTTTATGAAAAAAAGAGAGACACCCCATCTGTACAGTATTTAATATTATTATTAGCACCGCGTCTTACTACCCGTTCGGGTTATATGCACTTACGCTAATGAGTAATGGTAGGGTGATTGTGAGATGAAATGGAGGACCTACAGTTTAACGTGGAATCCGAACCACGGTGGTGGCCTGGCATTCCCCACATTCACAAGATGTCTTGTCAGAGGTGAAGGAAGGGTTTGGTAATCAGATAAATCTTTGCCGTGACCGAGGATTGAACCCCGGCCGCCAGCATAGAAGTCTGACACCTTACCCCTAGACCGCCAGGTCACCATTGTACAGTATTTGCTTGAATAAACTTGCATACTGTCACTACAAAATAAAACAAATGTTTTCACTAATGGAGACGTAAAAATTATCACCCCTGATATATTGATGTGTGTATGTTAAATCTGAAGTTCGTGTATTAACTGTTCTAATAATCGATTTATTGTGTACAAAGCTGAAATTAATGTATCTGATTTCATCATCGGCAATCCAGTCAATAACGAGAGTTATGGTTTAAAACAAGGGTTCTCAAACTTTTTAAATCAAAGGAGCCCCTACTCCAGAAAAAATACATGCTGGAGGCCTAATAAATTGGCTTACACTAATATTATTAGCATTCTTCGACTACAGTTTAATATTACAAGTATAACACTATAAAACAAACGGAAACCATAGCGTTTTCTAGCTGCGCCTTCGGCAAATATAATTTATTGTTTAAAAAATTGGCAATCCTAATTATTAATGTTATTTTATAGTGTTAAAACCAATTAAGAATATTAAAGATTTTCTTACGGAGCCTGAAATGGCCATGGAGGAGAACAGTTTGATAAACACTGCCTTAGGCCATTCGACAAACAAAGAAGTTAGGGGAGATATTTTTGATTGGAAATTGTTAAGAGAGGAAGAGACAGCTGTGGAAAGTGTGCCACACTTGTGAGCTAGCAAACAGACCTGAGTATTGCTATAACATATTTAGTAAAACAAAGTGCTAAAACATTAATTAAAAAAATAAAATTTGCATTCCAAGAGATGGGGCTACTAATGGTCCACTTTTGAGAAATAATTTATTGCCTTGAGTGGATAAAAATGTAAAAATTAAAAGCAGGGCTACACTATTTTAAGTTAATTATTGAATCCTTTTTGTAGGGCCTTTATAAATCGTATTTTTCTACCTAATTAAAGATTTGTATTTATAAGAATGTTTGAAATATAAAAAATACCATATTGAGTATTGAGCTGACTAGTGACGCAGCGTAGGGCACACAGACCAAGACTGTACCAGTAATAGACCTCGATGTGGTGTTCGAGGAGTCAAAGATGTAATACTTTCAGTGTACTTAGTCACCATTGACGGATAGGTCATGCTTCAAATTCCAACACTAGTGGTGATTTTCACACATGATTTTTACTGTAGTATTCCTGCCCTTTGTCAATATTAATTTGGTTGCATACCTGATCATTTATCTTTCACATCCCTACTTTCAGATCCAGAAGCTGGGCTTAATATTCAGGTAACTATGAAACTGCTAAGTCAACTGATGACCGACTACTTTTATTTTTCATTTTGATATTTACTCTTAATCCCTGCCTGTTGCGAAGAGCGTGAATACGATAATCTTTATAGCGTCAATAGCCCCAACTTAAGAATAGTGGCTCAAATCTTGTTTGGGATGTATTTAATTCTTTAGGTCAGGGTCAATCCAGGTTAATTACAAGCGATTCTTGGGAGTTCGTTACAATTGCTTTAATAAGAGCTAATAAACTCAACTTACGTAATGGGAGATGTAATCCATGATTGAAAGACCAATATTTTATCTCTATAGGAATCCTGTATATAAATATGCGTATAAGGGCTAACCATATTTTACATGTGAAATAGAATAGGAAAATTTTATAAATACTATAAAAAAAAGGAATAATTACATACAGCTAAAAACATATTTTGTTTACCTTATATTAAAATTTCTATTACCTACATATCCAAGTGTTAAAGATTACAGGTTTAATCAATAAAATAGGTACTACTAGTAATGTTCTATATTTTATCTCATTTAATGGGTTTCCCAAAATACAGGTCAAATAATAGGCTAAATTTAATTCATTATCTAGCTCTATGTACTAAATTGTATTTTGGTATAATAGTATATTATAACAAAGTTTTTTAATCTACGCTAAATAAATTATCTTACAATAACTATGCATATATTATTTACGAAAAAAACAAGTAAACCAAATTTTTTCGTAGTAATGTTGTTTGTTTCATTATAACATTCTTTATTAAGTATTTATCAACCATTAAAAATACAGATAATGGTATTCAATAACTTTTAAAATAGTTTTTATTTATTTATTTTATTTACCAGCGCCATATTATACATTCTTATTTTAAAAGCTCCCTCGATGGTCGCCATCTACATATGAAATGTAACACAAAATATAACATCACGTTGTACACTAGACACTCAATGCTTATTCTTTCCACGGAAGATGTTCATCAACATATTTTTACCAACGTCCACCAAAATCTTATTAAATAGGAAGAAAACTGAAGATAAAAGAAAATAAGTCTTATGAAGGTAGTTTTCTGGATTTATCTGCCATTATTAAATGTTTTTAAAAGTGCACTTAATAATATGCCTCTATATTTTGTATACTCATTATTATTTATATACTACTGCCTCACCTCCACCTACTTCTTATATCTCTATATTTATCTATCAAATCATTTTTAGTAGCAGTTATAATTGAAGAGGTTACGGAACAAAATACATATCATTGTTGAGAAAACCAAGGTCAAACTTTGTTCTCTCTTTGTGTGTAGCTACGTATATTTGTATTACTATGCGTTTTCATAGTTCATTTTCAAAGCCTGAATGGAACAATACGAATGATATAATGAAAGAATATATAATCATATATTATATACCACAGCCGTTATTACTTTAAATTATCGCTTTAAATAGTGGAATTATATATAGCCTTCTCTAGGTCTGTATCTCAAGGTATTACAGAAGTTACGCGTGTAGCCCGAACGGGTAATGAAACTAAGTAGTCAGATTATTTTTTTTTTTAAACAAGATAAATTTGACATTGGCTTTACTAAGAAATTGATCGTGGGTTTCAAGGTAACTCCTAACTTGAAAGACGTTTAAAAATAAACTCAAAACAATTACTTATTTATCCCCTGGATAAACAATTTTTTTTCACTTTACCAAGATAGGGCCCCTAAATTTATTTTATAACACTTGACAAAGAGATAAAACACATTTGCAACGTGGATGATTACAAAATTGTATTGAGCAATTTTTCAACCATCATAAAAAAGAAGAGTGTTACCAAGAACAGGTTATATTTTCCAGCAACTAAGGAAAGATTTAGTGTGTTTTAAATAAATACAAGCATTATTAAACCAAAGAATTAAAATATTAAATTTATACCTTCTTTGTTTCTTAAGTATTATATAATAAATATTTATAGTTATGTTAACTTTTTTAAATGTCTTATAAGATGCTTATTTTGAAAATATTAAGTAGATTAAAAATTTTTTTATTTTTTATTTTTAGTTCTAGCGTATGGCAAACACGTTCCGTTCCTTAACCAAGTCCATGTGACACTATAGGGGGAGAGCTTTCTCTGAGTCCACATGTGTAAAACTTAACAGACGCTTCCACATAGTGTACAGGGCTACGTGGCTCTTACTGGGCAGCAGAGTTATCAGGATCGACTTGACGCACAAAGCAAATTATGCTAGAGATGATTTAAGATCGAACACCCACGGGCGTGACCACATTGAGTGATTGTTCAGCCGTGGTGCTGCGGTGTGGATAGGAAACGAGAAAACTGCCAACATAATATTCAAGGGAACAAAACCAATTAATACTGGATCAGACACATCTTTAGAAGAATCTGTCTTCTGCACGGTGACATAGAAATAAAGAATGAGGGAAAGAGGAGCTTAGGAAGGAGTCATATAATGGATGACAAGAAGGAAATACGAACATGCTGGGAGCTGAAGGAGAAGGCAGAACACAGGGAGCATTGGTGGTATAAGTTCACTGACAAAGGAAATAAACCTGTCGTAAGACAGAATACGTATTAGTAGTAGTAATAATAATAATAATAATAATAAAATAGTATCTAGTTTAACCAGGGAGTATGTAGACTTTTATCCGCTCCATGGGAACAGAAAACTGTCCAGGGTATTTCGAGGGGATTGTCTAAACATCATACCTGCAATGAGATGACGGGATGATAGTGGTTATTTATGAGTGGAAATCTTAAACCTAATTAACTAGACCTTGGTGACCATAAGAACAGTTCCTCTTTCAGGAAAAATACCTAAGGTGCCACCGGGAATCAAACCCGTGATCTCTAGAGGGGTAGCCAGGGGCACTGACTACTAGACCAAGAGGCCGGGTCACTAAGGGCGTTGCCTACTTTTCACGTCATGGGAGGTCAAGATAGGATCTCCTATGTTAGTGAATTTACGTTTTATTAAGATAGTTTCAAAGTAATAATGTTGAAACAGAAACCAGCAATTTTTAAATCGTTCCATAAATAGTCCTATAGTGTCGCAAAATTATTGTTTTTAATTTGAGGTATAGTTTTTGAAACGTATTTTCTTTTATAAATCATCTACATCTAAGCTATTTGGCTTGGTCACGAAAATGTTCTGTAGGAGTCTTCTTGCCAGGATGTAGATTGAAAAGGTCAGTGGTAGAATATGTCTATCTAAAATATAAAACAAACAGGTAATTTTAACAATCAAGTCAATGTTTTCAAGGAGTAAATAGTATAGTGAGTGTGTAAACTCGTCAGAGGAAGAGGTGAAGCATTATCAGTATACAGACAAGAGGCCTCGCAGAGTGAACTTCTCATTTTCTTACATCCTTTTCTCTTTCATGGATTGGTGTCTGTCTAAGCGTGACAGTATTTATTATTATTATTATTAGCACCGCGTATTACTACCCGTTCGGGTTATACGCACTTACACTAATGTGTAATGGTAGGGTGATTGTGAGATGAAATGGAGGACCCACAGTTAAACGTGGAATCCGAACCACGGTGGAGGCCTGGCATTCCCCACATTCACCAGATGTCTTGTCAGAGGTGAAGGAAGGGTTTGGTAATCAGATAAATCTGTGCCGGGACCGATGATTGAACACCGGCCGCCAGCATAGAAGTCTGACACCTTACCCCTAGACCGCCAGGTCACCTGACAGTATTTAGAAAGCTTAGGTGTGTCCAGTTAAGATGCAACCCTCCTCGCAAAATAGCTTCTAGATCTCCATGTTGACAACGTCATTAAACACTAATTGGTGGGAGGCTGAGCTAAATCATCATTCTCATCTAGTTTTCTGCGGACTTGGATGTTGGGGATCAAACTCCAGATGTTTTATGAGATATTTTACAAAATTGCTCCATATCCTCCCTTTTTAAAAATGAGGGTACATTTGTTTTTATTTTTATCGTACTGATCCCCAATTCCTACGTGCTAGGTCACGGATACTCTGGATGGATATTAAGAAGCTGTGAACCTGAATAATAATAACAATTTAGTTCAGGTTTACAAAATAGTTGGTGAATTATCGTCAAACTAAAGACTACGTCATTGCTAGATTTGATTTAAGACTTTATAAAAGCTCAGAATATTTCTTGAAGATATATTAAAAAATATTTGAGAAACTCTTATCTCGCTTAAGAATAAAAAAAGTATACAGTATATATATATATAAACTGTTTGTCAATTACTTACAATTAACTTAGTTCAGGTAATATAATTAAAAATATATTAATATAAGAAAACCATTAATGGTTTATCTATTACCTAAATAGTAAGTAAAAATTTGATACCGAAGTAAAATGATTTCTTCAACTTGTTTTACTCACTATAAATATTTTTATTTTGTTAGTACTCTTGGAAAAACAACATAATAAAACGGATTTTTATAGTAACATGCTAACGTTTACCAAATTGATCATTCTAACAATATTTTTATTCCTTGGTTTACGACTCATCCAGTTTACCCGCATTGCATTACGGTAAGAGACAAGGCTAAGTAGAGTATAACTTAAGGTGAGTATACCTATATATTCGTGGAGGGAGAGTGGAAAGTTTTGAGAAAAAAACCGCTAAATATACATAGAGCAATATTCAAACACCAATATCTACGTTACCAAAAGACCAAATTAAACGAGATTAGCGCTTGGATCAATTGAAAAAGATCCACCAATTTGTAACCAGCAATAGAGTATATTATTAGCCTAACGCCTTATATTACGCGAACATTAGTGCGAGTAGCCTTAAACCTTAATATTTTACTGATGAACCACAGATGATTTTAAATTTTAGTTTGTTTGGTGTTTGGATATCGCAGTTACTCGAGTCTCAAAACTTTTTGAAAATAAGGATTTTCGAACCACTAGTGTAATCTCTACCTAAGATGAACATCAAACTACCTACAGTGCAATTTACATAGAAATAACCTGATCAGTGAGCTATGATATCTACTTTTATGCATTCATAAGTCAAGTTGTGTGATCCGCAGTGGTCACTTTTGATAAATATTATCATTACCTATAAAATAAAATATATTATGATTATTATTAGCACCGCGTCTTACTACCCGTTCGGGTTATGCGCACTTACGCTAATGTGTAATGGTAGGGTGATGTTGAGATTAAAATGAAGGACCTACAGTTTAATCGTGGAATCCGAACCACGGTGGAGGCCTGTCATTCCCCACATTCACAAGATGTCTTGTCAGAGGTGAAGGAAGGGTTTAGTAATCACATAAATCTATGCCGGGACCGAGGATTGAGCCCCGGCCGCCAGCACAGAAGTCTGACACCCTACCCCTGGACCGCCAGGTCACCTTTCAGGAAATGTTGATATCACGATGTGTAAAATATTAAACTAAATGTTTCTACTTAAGAAATATCTTATTTATTCGGACAAAAAAAAGTTGTTTGTTAGAAAAACTGCAAAAATACGGACTTTCTAAATCGTGTTGCCTACCATTCAACCTTGAGCCAAGTGCTTTATAACAAAGCATCGTCAACCCTTAATTGGGTGTTTAAAAGAGGACTGAGAAAATTAGGATGATTCAGATGATGTTCCTTAATCCTTTAATGAAATATTCAAACAAATATTTATAGTAACGATCTGTGAGATTGTTAAACGAGAAACCAATCTGTTTGTTCATGAACACTTTACTGAAACGTACTGTCTTTTATACCATACATATTTTATCTCCATATTAGGAGCGTCCCCACTTTTCTATAACAACTGCGTAGACCAATGACGTTATGAGAATACTCGTTACCCCTTAGAAAATTGGAAGTCTCTTAACGTGGGAAGGTTTAAGTGGACGGTACTTGACGACAAAATGACCACTGTTACCTTAAAATTACACTGTCCATGTGCCACAAACATCCTGAATGGCGTCTTATTCTCACCGGTAGCTTTCAAGGACAAATTTAGTAGAGCTACTCACCATAAAAAGAAACTGTAACCTTTTCTCACAAATTAACAAATAGCCGTAACTATTTCTTACATAATAAAATATTATTATAAATCACTTAACTTCTTATTTTGATAAATCATTAATCATATTTTGAGTAGGGATGTAAAGTGTATGTTGTAGTTAGAATTTAGCATGCAGTTTTTTTTTGTATAAATCTAAAATATTCTATCCAAAATATATAATTTTAACCTTTATCCTCCCTATCTCTCCACCCTTTTAATGGGGTGAACAATTTGTTCAATATGGTTGATAAACATTGACCTGAAATCTAATGTTAAAATTATGAATTTGTATTATTTAAAAAAAAATTGAAAATCACTTTAACGATTTTATTCAAAATGGATATCTGAGGACTGTTAAAATCAATAAATAACACACACTTTTGTTTTGGAGAAATAATTAATTTAATGTTTGTTTGTTGATTATATATACACGTATATATATATATATTAATTTTCTTACAACTACAATATACACTACCAGAGAGTAGGTATGAATGTCCCATTTATCTTTTTTTTTTGTGTTTGGTACCGAGGTTGCTTAGCTGTAACTCATCTGTGAATAGGTCCAAAACATTACACTTTTAAAAGAAATTATACCTATAACTTAGTACTAGCAACAGTTTAAACTACTGTTAAAATCTAAGGCAGAAGTATTCAATCCATGATACGAATACCCCCAGGGGTAAACGAGATATTTTAGGGGTATATAAATTTAAAATATGTGTGTATATTATTTCAAGATAAAAACACTGAATAATCAGGGCCAGGTCTGGTGTCAGCCACAATAAACCCGGACGTAAGGACATGTGATCTGGGATTGCCAGTTTTACTATAGATTTAGATTATATAGACTATATTGTGTAGTCTACCTTATGCACCAACAACCTTGGGGGTACAAGGTTGAAAATAAATTATATCTGACCAGCTTCCATGGCCACATAGCTTAAGCCGTCACTCTCACAGTAGACTAGACTGCCGATGACGGGGAGATCAAGGATTGACTCTCGGTCGGGTGTACTGTCTGTGGTTTTTCCAAAATGGTTTCCCCTCTCCCTCCACGCAAATGGGGTACACTTCTTCTTAACACAACCTTCCTCAAACCAAAGAACATTAGCACAATTAGTACATAATCGTGTAACGCTATAGAGTAGAAAGACACGGTTCTTAAAATATATACTATCTGGGGGTACTCGAACAAAAAAGGTTGAATACCACTTGAAAGGTAAATCTCAATAGGCAAGTGGTATGAGGTTATCATTCCGACATTGCACTTGGTTACCGTTTACAGGAAGGTCGGGCTTCAAATCCTAGTCGTGCTCACGAGGCATGGTTTGCCTTATTTGATTTTCACTGTAATTTTACAGCCACTCTCCCCACTAGCGAAGATGAATTTCCTCAAGCTACCCCTTTAACCCGTAACCCCTGGATGTAGTCTTAAGGAGAAGGAGGGCCGACGGAGCGCTGAGAAGCATTTCAGACGTTCAAAAACCACTCGTTATTTAACTCTGGGTTGGTTATTTCTAAAGTTGATGCACGACAAAATGGTGTTGAACGATATTAACATGTCCCAAAAGGATTTAAAACATTTAATTAAAGAAAGAGCCTATCACTTTTACCAGTAAAGGTATTTCCATATACCTTCCAGGGTTCTTTTACATGCCACAATTTAAATGGGACTGACGGACTTACTTCCCCTCCGAAGGAAGTTGTGCTACGGATTTTTATTGCTCAATCAAAATCTGTTGATTCCGGCTGGGCTTGAACCCAGGAACTTCGGGTCCTGAGGCAAGCACTTTATTCCAAGACCACCGAGGTTGACAGTGGCTTATGAACTAATTATTCTAATAGTTTAGGGATTAGTAAGGTTACTTTTAGAGGAAGTGTACATGCATTTGTGTTCAGGGAGAGTGAAAAACCATTTAAGAAAAAGCATTCTAAGTACATATGGCCGGGATCTAACCACGATCTCCTCATCATCTGTAGTCTAGTGTATTGTGAGAGTAGTGCCTTAGACTATGTGGCCACAAAAGCAGATAGAAGCTATTTATTTAAAATTATATATCAAAACGTGAAGAAAGCTCTAAATTCAATGGCGTCTCACGCTTAAAGTTTAAGAACTTAGAATAAACCTTAATCAAATACAAAAACAGCACTTTTAATAAATTCACAAAATAAAATTTTAATTTAGTTAATTAGTATTTTAGTGACTTTGAAGCATTAACACACCCATTCACATACTAAAAACTAAAGTGTGAAGATATTTATCAACAAATATAAAATAATCGGGATGAGAATGGTAGATTTAAAGAAAACACACTATACTCGTATTTACAAACTATGATGCCACATGAAATAATATTGTTTAAATATGAGCAATTGCGCTTTAAACATAGTATTTTACCCTAAATGTATGTCCACTCTTTCTTCACGCAAATGTGGGTACACTTATTCTAAATTCAAACATCCTCTCCCTTCGCATATTTTTGTAAGTAGTACACAAGCGCATTACCGTAACCGGTAGAAAGACGCGGTGAGAAGAAAACAAAAATAAACACAGTAAATAAATTTATTATTATTATTAGCACCGCGTCTTACTACCCGTTCGGGTTATACGCACTTACGCTAATGTGTAATGGTAGGGTGATTGTTGTGAGATGAAATGGAGGACCTACAGTTTAACGTGGAATCCGAACCACGGTGGAGGCCTGGCATTCCCCACATTCACACGATGTATGGTCAGAGGTGAAGGAAGGGTTTGGTAATCAGATAAATTTATGTCGGGACCGGGGATTGAACCCCGTCCGCCAGCATGGAAGTCTGACACCTTACCCCTAGACCACCAGGTCACCTCACAGTAAATAAATCAATTCACTCAATAATTCCTCGGAATTGGAACATTGTATATTGTAGTACTAAAAATCATGAGTATATTTTGAAAAAGTGTTTTGTATTTTAATATGTCTATTATTTATAAAATAGAAAAAAATGTGCTTTCATATTTTGCCAGAGTATTTTTCTTTTCCATTGAGTAAATTAACATGCTATGTCTATTGTGCAATTGGTCTTGGAAGAATGGGCATTCATTGTACACTGGACCACTTATATACCTTGTAAACACAATCACCGTTTCGAATGCTACCGATTATTATGGTCGCAGAAACCAAACGTGTACAATTTTTTTTTTTTTGGAACGTTGGCAAAATAGAAAATGTCTTTGCTTTCTTTACGAACATCAAACATCGAAGTGGTGAACTACTATACAACCTTTCCTTTTACCTGAAAATAAGAGTATTCGTATGACATTTCCAATACACTATTGACTGAAATGGTAAAAATGTTGTGTTTATCCATCCATGTGTTTCTTTAAGAGAACACCCATTTTCTAAAACACTTTGCTCCCCCTCCCCCCCCCCTCCAAAGTATTTCAAAGTATTTTTGCCGTCATTCTTACAAACCTAAGTGTAACATTGTTTTCTTACAACATACTGCAAAGCGTATAATCCTAATTGGCTAGTAAGACGCAATACTAAAAAAAAAAGAGTAATATGATCACTTTCCTTTTCTGGTTCAAACATCTCTAATATATGTACATTGCAGTTAAAAATACAGGACCTTTTTGTTTATATGACGTTCTGTACTTACTTTCTCGATGGCACTAGGAGCTCGAAAATTCATTGCCACGCTTACAAAAGTAGGACACATATCTCTATCTTGAGCTAATTCTATCAAGTCCACCTCATTAAACCCTATCTATTTCAGATATATTATAATATTGTCCTTCTATTTGTGTATAGGTCGTCCCACTGGTCTCTTCCTATTGGATTTGCTAGTCAGTACACTGAACCAGTTTCTAGAATCTCCCATTTGCACTGCATGTCCCGCCCGCCATAATTTACGAGACCTGATTATCCTAACAATATATTGTGATGAATATGGCTACAGTGTATATAACTCACCATTATGAAACCTCCTCCACTCCCGAGTACCCTCAAAAATATCATAAACTAAAATATTGACTGAGAATGTAAATTATTACAAATCAAATCTGAAAATCCCTAACGCAATCAACAAAATATTTCTCAGTTGATACCTTTCATTCGGACTAAATAGGAGTAAGAGGAGACTAGAATCCTTACCATGTTTATTGTAAGGAATTTTTTCCGTTCTCTCTCCACTAGAATTTGTGTGCACTGCTTCTTAAACTATCATCCTAGCTACTTTGATTTTAGACAAAGCCTTTAATAAACTCATTATTTTTAAAGGATACAGCAACATTGCGATAAATCTATTCCCCAGGACTTGTTAGCTTTGCGGACATGTCCACCTTAGCCCCCTGGCCCCTCAAACATATTCTAATTTTACTAAAATGGGTCTTGGTATCGTCATAGAAACATTGAAGCGTTTTGTTAAAAAAAAAAAATCCATCTTAGGAGATATATAACCTATTTATACAACTAAAATAGTTAATTTAATATAATTTATTTATGAATTTGTTACAAACATATCTGTATAACTCTAAATTAAATTGAAACTAGATCCATGTTGTCCTTAACATTAATTGGAAGCTAGTGATGACATAGATGTTTTTGGGGTATAATAATTAGTGAGTTTATTTCTATTTAATTAACTGTATGGAGAAAATATTAAATTAGTTTAGAGATTAATAGGTTTATTTAGTTATTTTTCAAACTCATTGTACTGTACATGTATTTATTAATGAAATATATCCTTCTTGGTCATTTGACTTTGTCTTAATTTATCCCATTTGGGATAAGTGACATACTTTTATAAGTGCAGCTATGAAATTTCAATTTTCAAATGTCATAGATAAGCTTTTCTTAAGGTGTGTTCTTTGGAGCACTGGGGTTCTCCAAGACCCCTTCAGGGACTCCTTGAGACTTTAGACTAGGGGCTGGTAAACTTTTAGTAGTGTTGTGCTGAAGTAATATTTCAAAGTTGCCCAGCGTGCCAAAAGCCCACCCAATAGGTTTATGTTGTAATAATAGAAAGCTACTACTACTACTACTATTAAAACAAATTTAAGTTTATCTCGTAAAATATTAATGTAACGACATGTCTCTAAATCAAATACATTAAATAACGTCTGTTTCTAGAATATTTAATATTTTTATATGAATCAGATAAGTCAGAATAATTAAATAAGCTATAAATATGTTTTGCCAAATTTAAGTTCGGAAGACATTATTTTGAAATCTTGAAACAAAACAAATTAATCATTTAAAATAAAACACATTGTTACTAAAACCATTACTCACATTAATGGTTTTATATTTTTTGATCAAATCGCAGCTGTATTATATTAAGCCATATATTAAAGAGATTTGCAATCATGCTAAATATTCTCACTTAAAAAAAATTTTTGTTGAAATAAAACACATGTTATATTTAAAAAACAATGGTTTATCTTTTTGTTTAATTATTAATGATTGAAATTGAATTAATTAATTAATATATTTACAAAATGTATCAAAGTTTTAAATTATATTGCTGTAAGATAGACAAAACCCACTTAAACAACATGTTTTTTTAAGGCTCAACAGTTTTTAATGGGTGTAAAGGTTATTGAGGTTAAAAAGTTTAAGAACTGATGTCATAGTGTAAGTAAGTAATCAAAGTTACGTTCACAAATGAAATTAAAATGTAGGCCTATGTTGAAAAATGACACCAGGGCACGGGACTCAAGATGGGAATCCTGACCTTATCACATTACTCATATTATATAGAAATTGTCGGTGACCTGGCGGTCTAGGGGTAAGATGTCAGACTTCTGTGCTGGCGGCTGGGGTTCAATCCTCGGTCCCGGCACAGATTTATCTGATTACCAAACCCTTCCTTCACCTCTGACAATACATCTTGTGAATGTGGGGAATGCCAGGCCTCCACCGTGGTTCGGATTCCACGTTAAACTGTAGGTCCTCCATTTCATCTCACAATCACCCTACCATTACACATTAGCGTAAGTGCGTATAACCCGAACGGGTAGTAAGACGTGGTGCTAATAATAATAATAATAATATATAGAAATTTCCATGTTTTTCACATGCTAAGAGGCACTACAGTAGCCCCATAGCTTCTTTGGTGCTGACTGAGAGCTCACAGCTGACTTCTGACAGTAAATATTTAGGTAGATACCTAAATTATGACTGTCAGAAGTGATAGATGCTAAACACATGTTTTTGCAGATCATATGGTTCGGCGTAGAGATACATAATTTGGTCTGGTAACTTTTCAAAGTTGTCAGTCAGCATCAAAGAAGCCGTGGGGCTACTGTAGTTTAAGACAGTGTTGGTGAAGCGGAATCATCAGCTACTCAGAGCTTTCTGGAAGTGTGTTGACGTGTCACGTTTCAACACATATTAGGTTCTTTTTAGCACCACGTCTAAATGCCTTGTAGGGTTATAGGCCTATGTACTAATTACACGAATGGGTTAGGGACTAGAAAGGCTTAATTTAGACGAAATATGCCACCATTTGCGTGGGGGAGCGTGGGAAACCATTTAGGAAAACTACCCTCAGTGTATCCAACCCAGATCGAACCCCGCTCTGCCCCTCTTCAGCAATCTAGTCATGAGATTATCACGGTAGACCACCGCGGCCACCGAAGATGGTCACATTAGAATTATTTCTGTGAGTGGCACATACTCCAACTCAGGTATTAATCTCAATATAGTGTACGATTCAGCCCAAAAACTTATAAAACAACAGTTTCGTGTGATGGAGTGTCGTCAGGGAAAGCAGAGTTTGTTAAAACTGTACCTGTTCTATGTTCTCAACCTCTTGTTTACCTTTTGACCAATCATACATTGGTTCTGGTCTACATACCTCGCATTAAAATGTATTTCCGTTGATATATGACCAATGAGTGTTCTACTGAGTAGTGAGAACGTATCACAGGTACAGTTTTAACTAAAGCCACTGATGACAAATTCTATCTTGAACCGCCATGTCTCTGCTCTCTGGTACCAAAACCTTATAATACTATTTTTAAATACTGACTTATTATTTTAAGACAAATTTAAGGTATTGACTGCTAAACCCAATGGGAAGAGACCACTGGGAATACCTAGACCAAAATGGGAGGATAACATTAGTATGGTCGGTGACCTGGTGGTCTAGGGGTAAGGTGTCAGACTTCTATGCTGGCGGCCGGGGTTCAATCCTCCGTCCCGGCAAAGATTTATCTGATTACCAAACCCCTCCTTCACCTCTGACAATACATCTTGTGAATGTGGGGAATACCAGGCCTCCACCGTGGTTCGGATTCCACGTTAAACTGTAGGTCCTTCATTTCATCTCACAATCACCCTACCATTACACATTAGCGTAAGTGCGNTTCACCTCTGACAAGACATCTTGTGAATGTGAGGAATGCCAGGTCTCCACCGTGGTTCGGATTCCACGTTAAACTGTAGGTCCTCCATTTCATCTCACAATCACCCTACCATTACACATTAGCGTAAGTGCGTATAACCCGAACGGGTAGTAAGACGCGGTGCTAATAATAATAATAACATTAGTATGGACCTGAAATAGATTGTGTAATGGGTGTGCTAAAGATAGGGTAAGGTGGCGCACTTTTGTAAGAGTGGCAATGACATTAAATACTGTAAAATAGCCCTCAGTACACCTGTATGGGATTATTACCATGGCCATCAATTCACCAGCTAGCTATTCCAGACGAGCATGATGTTTAATCTGAGTTTCCAAATATTTGAGTATTTATTTATAATTGACCTATTATTACTTAATGTTCCCTCTTTATTCATTTCCATTGCCTTGTCCAAATTGAATCATCCAGTAAGTTATATTAGCAGCTTCCTTTTTTTTTAAATACTTAAAATGAATCTTCTTACCAGGTATGAAGTCGTCATTCAGTTGAATTCGTAGTATTCTTGATCCCTTTTAACTCTCCAGTGTCCAATTATTATTATTATTAGTAGTACCGCGTCTTCCTACTCGTTAGGGTTATACGCACTTACACTAATGTGTAATGGTTGGGTGATTGTGAGATTGAAATGGAGGACCTACAGTTTAACGTGGGATCTGAACCACGGTGGAGGCCTGGCATTCCCCACATTCACAAGATGTCTTGTCAGAGATGAAGGAAAGGTTTGGTAATCAGATACATCCAGTGTTCAACATTGGAAACCTACCTTTTAATAACCTACATTAATAACTGTGCAAACATCGGTGGACTTGTGGGCTAAAGCGTCAGCTTTATCTAGTCTGTCCTACCAGTAACAGAGAGGTCAAAGTTTAGATCTAGAATGGGTGTACTGACGTTTATTTTTCTAATTTACTTTTTTTTTAATCACCGCTTCGTACTACCTGCTTAGGCTATACGCATATACGATAACTACCCTAAAGGGGAATTGATGAGTATGGAAGCATTTTAGAGGTAATCTGTCCCCATTAGCCTGGAAGGAGACTGGGAAACCATTAAGGAAAAACCACCCTTTGCTACCCCGATCTCCCCGACATCATCAGGCCAGTCCAACACGAGAGTGACGCCTTAGCCCATTCGGCCAACTGAGCGGATTTTTCTTAAATTGATTTCCATGTTAACAACACGCAGATTTAAGTGGGTTTCAATAAATTATTTTTTCCCTATTCATACCCCTTTCCATTAGTGTAAATAAATGCACTAGACCACTAGTAAAATGTTGCCTACGCCTGCTCAACCCTCAAAGTTATTGAATAGAATTACCTGAAGTACAGTTTTAATTGAGATTAATTTATTGTGTGGAAAAATATTCAATTCCACTTTACATTAATATTAGAATATGCTGTGCTAACTAAAATCATAGCTGTAGTAAGTAATTCAAAGTCAATCAGAAGGTGTCCTTCCCTGATGAATTAAGTGTTTTAAATACCCTGAAAATATGGGCTTTCGTTAATTCCGGCTTGAGTTTTCTTTATTAAATCAGTTTCAGGTTCTTTACTGAGCTGCTTCAAGGTCTTTAACATTGTCTTCAGTGGTAAGATTAATATCATAATATACTAACCATCTTCTATTGAGAGAAAATAGTCTGAATTCCAGTCCAGAAAGATTTTAGTCATGTCTAGGGACTAAATCGGGTTAAGATGGTATGGCAAGGATTCCACGTTAAGAGCAGTATTTTTGAAGTTTTTATTGATTTTTTATTGGCAGAATAAATAAAATACTTCAACAGTAAAAACATAAAATTGATTTTTCTTCATATAGTAATCTCAACAGATCTTCGTTATCAAACAAATTTTGAACTTAAAACCCACAAAAAAGCTTCTCACCATTTGAATCCTTACACATTTAAAATATAAAGTCAAATTACGATAGAAACTAGTATTTAAAAATAAGCATTTTTTTTTTGCTGTCAAAATTTATAACATTTAAATGAATTATTAGTATTACTTTATCTGAATTAATAATTTATAACTGCTTATGACAAGAAGGGGTGTTCGAAACCCGGTTGGTACTACTGAAGGGGTTTTTTCTTAAATGGTTTTTCAATTTACCTTTGCGCAAATAAGGGTACAATACCTTTAAATTAAACCTATCTCATCCATAACTCGTTAGTATAATTAGTGTATATGTGTATAATCTGAAGATGTAGTAGGATGCGGTGCTATATAGAAAAGTTATACTAATAGTGACAACTTAAGATCACATGATTTTACATATTATTATATAAAAGTAGTATATTAAAGGTGACCTGGCGGTCCAGGGGTAAGGTGTCATACTTCTATGCTGGCGGCCAGGGTTCAATCCTCGGTCCCGGCACAGATTTATCTGATTACCGAACCCTTCCTTCACCTCTGATAAGACATCTTGTGAATGTGTGGAATGCCAGGCCTTCACCGTGGTTCGGATTCCACGTTTAACTGTAGGTCCTCCATTTCATCTCACAATCACCCTACCATTTCACATTAGCGTAAGTGCGTATAACCCGAACGGGTAGTAAGACGTACATTAGCGTAAGTGCGTATAACCCGAACGGGTACTAAGACGCGGTGCTAATAATAATAATAATAATAATAATAATAATAATAATAGTATATTAAACATTTTTTAAATGTGTTCTTAAGTTTTATTTTTTGTATTCCACGCCCCATCCAAACTATCCGTAAAACTACGCCAATCCACGTCCCTTCTAGGCTATCAGTAAAACTACACGGGCTATCCGTCCTGATGCCAAGTTCACCTAGTCTGATTTTTGGATGGTGAGGAGGTCAGGGTTCGAATTTTGGCCATGTTTAGTGGGTTTATCGTGGTCTTCCCTAATTGGTTTCCTATTCTACTTCAATTCAAATGCTCGTACTACTCAACTAAAGTCTACGTTCCTCTTGAATGTGACTAAATGTGTATAGCCCCGACGAGTAGTAAGACACGTAGCAGATCACAAAAAAAAACTAATAAAAGGACATTATTAGACATGTTCCAATAAACCTAGGTGAATCCTAACAAGACACAGACATTCTCTGGGACAGGGGAGAGTGCTACTTTATTACTGTTCAAAACTTCTTTTTTAAGTCCCATATCAGCTTTGTCAAAGTTTCCTAGCGATCAAACTTCCATGTCTCATCCAGTTAAGAAGCTATAGTAACTCGTTCACGCGATTACTCCCATTATTCGAAGAAAATTGGATTTGAGATGTTTAGATTCATTTTCTATTCTTCATTGAAATAGACAAGTCAAGAGAAAATAAATTATTCCCGACCTTACAACGTTTCCCCAACATATTTTGGAGATCGATTTCTGTAGCTTAAGGTACAAGGGTTTGTTTCAATATTAATGGCAATGGTCACTTAGAAGAGAAAGTTTTGTAAGTACAGCCTTTAATAAAAATAAAAATATAGTGTGGACATACACTGATAAAGAGAATAATTACTAAAATAAAAAATTAATACTCATAATCCATTCAATAAAAGTAGCCATTCTATTTGTGTGCTATCAAAAGTAGTCATTATTTTATTTGGTTCTGATATTTCGATAAAGATATGTATTTTTATAGATTATGTTACGCAAGTCTATGTTTTGTTACTTGTGTTTTTTTTTAACCATAACGTTAAACAATATTTTATATTACTGGCTTACTCTAAAGACGAATGGAAGAGGAGGCTTTGGTAAGGTGCACTCACATATTCATGGAGAGGGATGCAAACACCACTTACTGTGTAAAAAGCACCTGGATTGAACCCAAACGAAATTTGAAACTTGTCCTCCTTGTCAAATATATTACGGTACGCTTAACAGAAGGTTGTATAAGAGGTCAGTATCACCATGTTTATGTAAGTGCAAGTTCTCAAAACCAACTTCATTTCCTTTGCACCTTAGATTAATATGGTAATAGTAATGTTGTTAAACGTCATCATTATGCTAACAATATATCTATACTTATTTCTTACTTCCAATCAAGGGTATGGTACAAGAAAACCAGAAAAATGTGTTTTAAATAATTGATCTTTAATTTATAACTAATATTTTATTAATATAAAAGCCTTAAACATATATATCTCCAATCATATTACGAAGTTAAATAGGCAATATTATTCTACTTTTTCAAACCTGTACAAATATTAGATTCAACTTAATTTAAAGGGCACATTTTTTTTTAAAAAAGCATTACTATTTTTCCCCTAGTCAAGAGGGCAATGATTTCAAAGTATTTCCAGTCAAATATTAATAGAGGTTTATATTGATTTAAATATTAGCATAACTATCAGGCTTGAAAAATATCAAAACGCATAAGAAAATACCAAAACAAAAGTTGAGTTTTTTGTGAATAATTTTTATAAAAATAATGGTGCATGTTTAAGCAAAATTGGAGCTATGTTCACATTTTTTGAGACTTGGGCTGGCTCCAAGTCTTAAATTATTAACATATATTTACTAAAAATCAGATTGATCAAATGATACACATTTTATAATAATCAGTGAATGTATTAACTTAGGTTTTTTTATAAGAAATATATTTAAAATAGACATGTATACCTACTACTATATTTTTTTAACTTGGTGATGTGACAATTGCGAAATTTTGTGTATTTATCTAAGTATACTCAATATCACTTGGTTTGATAAATTTTTTAAAGGAATAAAAATCAATAAGGGTGTTATAGGAATATATTAGTCTAAAACCGTAAGTTTGTTGTTTTTAAATTCTTAGCTCATACTGAAATTTAAAAAAAATATTGAATAATAAAAATATTTTTGAAAAATAAGAAAATATCGAGTTTTTCTTCGCTGTCAAATAAATTTGTATCACTGTAACTTGAAATAAATGGTAAGAAAATCAATGATATACCTTAACAAATGAATAAACCTCAACAAGGGACTACTTTTTCTTTGGGAGCTTATTTAGTTGTGATGGATCTCTATCCACTTTTAAGGGATATTTCCTCTCCATCTAAGATGTATATATTCTCACCAATCAGGATGTAGGTCTACAGTGTGAATGCTACTCACATTCACAGATAACCATCCCACATTTTGGTTTCATACAATTCAATAGAAACACAATTTGGCATAAAATCTCATCTGTAAATCCGTAGCTTGACAACAACAAAAAATTACGTATATCCCTCCCCCCCTCAACCCTACGCAAAATACCCAACATTTCTCCCTCCAGAAACTTCAACCAACTTCCCCTCCTATTTTTTCTACTGAAAGTAAGTTGGACAATTCTTGGCATAACAAAAGCGGGTACGAGGATTTCAAAGGTAATTGGCCTACTAGAAAAGAGGGGATATTTGATTCTTTTTTTTTTTTTAGATTCTCGTGACGTAGGCTTATGATGTGAAAGATTCTTCCATGGAATCATTGAGCTGAATGTCTTTATGTTGTGAGGGTTTGTTTGACTGGTGGGCTAAAGGGTGGGTGGGTGGGTGGGTGGGTAGGATGATGGTAGAGTAGTGTGCTACTGGAAATCAGCGAAACATTTCATCCAAAACATCTGCGCGTTTCAGGATTTGATTCCTCATGTCAACTCAGTCTCTCTAGTGATGGCCTAACTTAATGTGTGTGAGCGAATTATACCTTCAGGATTTCGGTGTCACTCTTTTCGCGGAACAGATTATTAAAATGGATCTTAGTATAGCAAAATATTGATAAATTTAACATTATATGAATTCATGATTTCTATTATAGAGATATTGATTCCAATTTTTGAGACTTTAATTTAGTTAAAAATGTCACAGATTACTTTAAACGTAAAGCTATCTCTGGATAGGATTTAATCGTTTCCATAAAGAGGGTAAACTTTACTAAAATATTATATTAAATAAAAGAACAGATTTGGCTTATAAAGTGTACAGTTAATATTATAGTGTGTGTTGTATGGATTTATATGAAACGTTCATGCGTATTATGAACTATTTTTACCAACCAAGTTAATTTGTTTATTTTTTACTTAAGCTACTTAACGTGCACTTTTTTTTAACCGACTGAGTGTATTAGAAAATTACTTAAAAACTAATTTAAATTCATAACACATTCAACATCCAACTCCTAGACAGTTAATTCATCGCTGTGCAAAGGGAAACAGCAATTTAACAAATAATACATTTTTCAGCCATGTCGGGAATTGAACCTGGGATTCCTAGCTAAGTAAATGGACCCAATATCGATTTATCTAAAGTGTCGGACTTATACCATATTAAAACAATTATAAGTAAAGATAGAATACAATTAATATATCGCTACATTATGTATTATTAAACATTCGCCACACATTTGAACAAGGTGAGTAATTTTCATACACAAATCTTAATCGTGTCCAAAGAATAAATTAATTTTTATTTAAATTGAAAAATCCACTATTTTATTAAAGGGTCTTATTTTTGATAAACTACGAAAATGCTGCTTTTCAAAAGAAAAAAAACACAACTGTAATATTTACAAAGATTATTTTTCCAAAAGTAAAATACAAGACTGAGTCAAAAAATGAAGCATTCACCTAAAATATTACTTAAATGGTTTAGAAGATAAATAAAACTATATATTCGAAGTGGTCTATAATATGATTCTTTTCACTATGAATTAAGAATAAATATAAAAATCAGATATATTTGTAATGACACTTCTAGACTTTGTAAATATTTTAATTCATTGACTTAATACTACTAATTTATTTAAGAAAACTATTATCTATATAAGGAATTTAATTCAAATTCCACTCTATCCAATGATCGAGGGCTGTTTAAATAATAAACAATTTCAATTCATGCATATAGGTTAATTACTATTTTCTAAACAAACAAATATTTATTCAAGAAAGTCATATATACATTTAAAATACACTATATTAATAATAATAATCTAATATAGCTTACATACATAATTTTCGCAGAAACAGTCAAAATTAGCTCAAATTATATATTAAAAAAAAAAGCTCAATAAACTGGCTGTCCAAAGTTTTAAACTAACAAACAAATTATTATTAATATTATTATTATTATTATTATTATTATTATTATTATTATTAGCACCGCGTCTTACTACCCGTTCGGGTTATACGCACTTACGCTAATGTGTAATGTTAGGGTGATTGTGAGATGAAATGAAGGACCTACAGTTTATCGTGGAATCCGAACCACGGTGGAGACCTGGCAACAAACAAATTGTTTTGAGAATATTGGTCGATAAAAATTTAACAAGAAGTGTTTTGGTTGATCCATCAAAGTTTACTAAGATTTATTAGGGTTGTTAGATATCATAATCACCCGCTAGACCTTGACTTGATATTTTGTAATATATTTGAGAATGTACAATCTACGATTAAATTAATGCACTTATTTGTACTAATGGTAAGGGATGATGGTAGAATCTAGAGTAGGGGGTACCATCATTAGCGTCAAGCCAAGGAATTTAATCAAACCTGGAAAACACAAATTGACTTATTTCGTACATACATGATGTAAACAATACTTAAGCTAAATATTACCAACTTTGGTGCCCGCATGGTCTAACGCACTACTCTCGCAGTCGACCAGACTGCCGATGATGGGGAGATCGAAGTTCGAATCTCTATTGGGTGTACTGAGAGTGGTTTTCCAAAATTGCTTTCCACTATCCTTCCACGCAAATGTGGGTATACTTCCTTTAAATATAGCCTTCCTTGTTCCTAAAACTATTAGAGTGATTGGTATATAAGCATTTTACCTAAACGGGTGGTAAGACGCACTGATAAAAAAGCTATATCTTAATGAACTTATAAAGTTGATTATTTTAAAATTAAAACCATTTATTTAAATATTCTTATTAAAATATGTCAATTTAGAAAAATATTATTTCAAATTTAAACCAAGTCAGTTTTGAAGGATTTGAGTAATCTTGGTACAGACACAGTTTTAAGTTTTTTCATAATTATTATATGACTATGTTTCCTATTGCCTTGAATGTTGTCAATGTCAAGACGATGGTTTTCTTCCACACGTTCATAAATAGTGACAAATTTAAATAAAATCTATAACAAAACAAAACCTCTAAACAAAATTTTAGCTATTTTTTATGGAATATTTTTTTTACTGATTTTAACTTAATAAAGCTGATTATATATATATATATATATATATATATATATACCTTATTTTTTCATATTCAACTAACATATCCCATTTTTAGCTCACATTTGGTCTGCCTAACATTCTTGATTTAATATAACAAGTTAAATTTTCCTTAAAAATAAAAACACTTTTGTAATTGTTATCCATAACTTACGTTAGAGACTACGGATATTAAAATTATTTTAAAATAACAATGGATGAAGTATTCTTCAATTTCTAATCGAATAAATTTGCTTACGGTGTGTACAAGGCCATTTTAGCTACATATATTTATTTTTTAATAATCTCTGAGTATAAATAAATAAATGTAGATGTTTATTTATTTTATTTACCATTTTTCTGAATAATTTATTTAAACCTAAGCCTAGTTTGATGGTTTGTAAAATAAAAAAGTCTTAACTAATGATTAATGGTCTACCTGTCCTATTTCTGTATAACAAAAAGCTGATGCGTCAAATTGCTACCTTTATTTTGTCATACTATTAACTTATCTTGCCAATGATCCTGTTGCCTATAGGTATAAATAAATTAACCATAAAATATATTATAATATTAATTCCCTGATAAGACTATTCGTAATTATGTTTGACTTTTTCATTAAAAAACTACTGTTTAAATAAATAAATCCGTTAATTTGCTTGGTTTTATTTTCCCGCCGTTTGTGATGTATGCATATATTAACAACGTTAATTGAGTAAGGAGAGATAGGTAGCATTTTAAAAGAAATATGCCTTCATTTGCATCTAAGGATAATGCCAAACAATTTAAGCAAAACACACATTTAATAAACTGAGACGGGGTTTGAACTACTAACTCCCTGTCATCGGCAGTCCATCTGTTGCGAAAGTTATGCCTTAGATCATGATACCACTTAAGTATTCAATTTAATTGACCAGCCTCGGTGGCGTAGTTGGCTAACGCGCTTGTCGTGTTGAAGCTCGACTGCTGAGGACGGGGAGATCGAGGTTTAAATCTCGGTCGGGTGAACTGGGGGTGGTTTTTCCTAAATGGTTTTCCACTCTCCCTCCACGCAAATGCGGGTTCACTTCCTCTAATTTAACCTTCCCAATTCCTAATCCATTAGAGTAATTAGTACTTAAAGCGTATAACCCGAACGGGTAGTAAGACGCGGTGCTAAATATTAAATATTAAATTATTAAATTTAATTGGATGACTTAGACCTTAGTGTTAGTTGATTTTGTATTTATGATGATTAGTAATATTTTTTATTACAAAAATAATTTTACGTTTTCTTACCCGAGTATTAAAGTGAACTAAAAATAAAGGAAACTGCGTGTACTAGTTCGACTACCCTGACATATTTTTAAAAAATGAGTAAGATATGAATTATTCAAACAACTCGATATAACTAGTTACAGGCACACTAATGAACAGTAATATTTAGTTGCAATATGTAAAATCTTATCAGCAATCTAATTTAACATCAGATTGGCGCGTTTTGACTACGGGATTACAGATACTGTAGACAATATTGTAGATATTGGTAGTAGGTAAGTAATTACTTACTATTCAATTTATCCATTCAGTTGAGGTATTAAACGTGCAATTTCTGAACTATATGATTAAACTAGGACAAGATAGTGTTTATGAGCGAGAATGAAATGGCTTATCAATTTTGTTGTTAAAGATATTTTAACATCCCTTCTAGAGTTGTTTTACATGTAACAATTGACTTGGGACCGACGGATTTAATTACCCGCCGAAGAATACGTATTTTTATCACTCAATAAAAATCCGTTGATCCCAGTTGGGTGTGAACCCATTAGTATTGGCTCCTGAGGCAAGCACTTTACCCCAAGACCACCAAGCTCGATCTGCTCTAATTGATTCATAATACATATAATTAGCCTAATAATGGATGTTAAAAGGTTCTATAAACATATATTTACTCTATTCCATAATTTATTAATTTGTTAATTAATTGATTTAGTTACCCGCGTCAGTGGACGAACGGTGTCACTTTAATGTTAGACTCGCCTGCTGAAGACGGGATTATCGTGGTTCAAATCTGTGTTGGGACTACTGAGGATTTTCCCCCCTGAATTGTTTACCACTGTCCTTCCATGCAAATGCGGGTAGATTACCTCTCAATGGCTTTCTTTTTCATCCCTATCCCACTATAGTAATTATCGTATATGCGTATAACCTGAACAGGTAGTAATATGCTATGGTAATAAAATAGCAAACTATTTGAAGGCAATCAAATTAAAACCTCGCATATGGTCACATTAAAATATATGCTTGTTATTGTTTAATTTTAATTTTTAAATAGGGTTAAATATTATATTTAAAATTGAAGGCTCCATACTTTATAATTAAGTAAATTTGTAAAAAATATAAATTTGATCTGAAGTAAGTTATTTAAGTTTTTCCCCCTTGGTATATTCATTTCAAATAGGCTACCTAATTGTGTGTATTTATATAAATGACCTATGCATGTATTAATTTACAATGGTAAACTACTCGATCAAGATTAGGAAATTATACTGGCTATACCTTTTTCAATTTATGCTTGACAGCTTAGCTTATTCAGTGGCGTGTTTGTATACGGAGCTAAGGGTACTAGTTTGATTCCCGATATGGCCGAACATATATAGTTAATTAAATTAGGTTTTTCACTTTCACAGTGATGAATTAACGCCCGGGTGGCTGGGATGTGTGTGTTCTATATTTAATTTAGTTTATCATTAATTAGCTGATATAATTAGTTGTTTCAGACAGTGCACTTAAATAATATATATATATATAGAAAATTAAAATTTAATCGCATGAACACCACTGAGAAGTTTTCAATACGTGTGAACTGTGTGGTTAAATATGTGTTTTAAACTTTTCCTAGTGGGGATTAAGTTATTATTATTAGCACCGCGTCTTACTACCCGTTCGGGTTATACGCACTTACGCTAATGTGTAATGGTAGGGTGATTGTGAGATGAAATGGAGGACCTACAGTTTAACGTGGAATCCGAACCACGGTGGAAGCCTGGCATTCCCCACATTCACAAGATGTCTTGTCAGAGGTGAAGGAAGGGTTTGGTAATCAGATAAATCTTTGCCGGGACCGAGGATTGAACCCCGGCTGCCAGCATAGAAGTCTGACACCTTACCCCTAGACCGCCAGGTCACCTGTGATTAAGTTACTACAGTAACATAAATTTTCTCTCATTTGTTCACTAAAAAAAATGTTGATATTTTAGTAATTTTCTATTCCGGACATTTCCCCAATCATTTGAGCTAATACTGGCAGATAGTGGTTTACACTTACAACTCCATTCATATAGAATAAGATTCAATCCCAGCCTAGTTATCTGTAGGTGGTTCTCATTGTGTTTTTTACATCCTCTTTCTACGCTAACACTAATTCTCATTATGTAAAATATTCCACTTGAGTGGGCACCTGAACTATATTACAGGCTCGAATAAGTGTGTTTTTTTTCCGATGATGGGTAGTTCAAAGTACGAATATAGTCTGGGTGTAGTAAAGGTAATGTTTCATAAAGGATTTACTAATCTTTGAAACCTGCAATAACGTGTATATTTCATATCATTTCAACCTTACTAAAACTTGTAATACATGTTCTTCTTGAGTCAACAAACCGAAGATTAGTTTGACGTGATTTTTCGGTGGTTTTCGGCTGGTTAGTGTTGCCTGTACCATCTGAGAGAAATCCCATGTTCTAGGAGAGTGTATTAAGTGTGCTGGTTCACAGTTTCTTCCACACGGAAATTTCTATGAGCGATCGCAAAAAGGGCCTAAAACATTTTATCGGGAGATGTATTTTCACATATCTTTCAGGGTTCTTTTACATAACATTCAACATGGGACCGAAGGTTTTACTTCACATCTGAAGGAAGTTTGGATTTTTATCGCTCAAGAAAGATCCGCCAACCTCGGTTAGGGCTGAACCTACGAACATCAGGTCCTGAGGCGAGTATTTTACCCCAAGACCACTGAGATAAATCCCGTCATACTAGCGTAGTAAGAATCCATATAGCTCAAGTGATTAGTAATACTTGGGGAGAAATAAATATATTCATCTTCATAGCTCGCGTGGATATCGTAATAATTAAAATATGAGAACCATGAATTTAGGCTATTCATTCGGAGTATGGTGTTAGAAATGAGGAAGTTGATTTAGAGAAAATACACCAACATTTAATAATGAAGGAAATTAATTCAATTAGTTTGTTAATTAAAACTGTTTTTACAAAACTAAGTCATAAGTTATAATATTTGTATTTTTACACCAATTTAAAAAAAACAACTAAAATAATCTATTTGTATGAATGAATTCAAGTTTAATTTTAAAATAGCTTACCATAAAATTGTATCGAATAAACCTAATTTGGAACGATACTATTAATATTATTAGCACCGCGTCTTACTACCCGTTCGGGTTATACGCACTTACGCTAATGTGTAATGGAAGGGTGATTGTGAGATTAAATGGAGGACCTACAGTTTAACGTGGAATCCGAACCACGGTGGAGGCCTGGCATTCTCCAAATTCACAAGTTGTGATTAATGCACGTCTTGTCAGAGGTGAGGGACAAGTTTGATAATCAGATAAATCTGTGCCGGGACCGAGTATTGAACCCCGGACCCCAGAACAGAAGTCTGACACCTTACCCCTAGACCACCAGGTGACCCGGAACTAATCTAAATAAGGTAGATTGCTAACCTAGGAAATGTTATAACTGTTACAATATATATATTAAAACTATAGTGGCTGTTAATTATTATTTATAAGACTTAATATATTGACGTGAATAAATAGATTGAAACCATATCCTTAGCTTACACCAACATTTGTTTGACAAAGGATGTAATCTACAAATGTGGAAAATAATTTTTGCTCATTGTATCTGGCAGGGATTAAAAGCTTTCCAAACCTTATCTGTGATTCAGAGTAAAGAACAATGTATCCTAGCTGTTTTCTAGTTCCACAGATTTCAAAACTCTATCGCCAGAATCATATTAAACATATTATATTTGTAAAACAATAATTGGCTTTTAGCACGGTAAGACGAACTTAAATGAATTTTAATCTCAAAATAAATACATCCATTTTTTTAAAAACGTCTTACAAACAATTTAAAAATTTAATGTGCTGCTATTATTTCTAAAATTGATTTCCTATCAAATTTGGGTGTACTTAAATCAACCATTTGAGATTCCAATAAAAGATTTTTAGTATCACCTTTGACACCAAAAGTACTAACGGTTTAAATTTAGGGGTTGAGGATAAGGAAGTAAGCTTAGAGGAAATGTATCCTCATTAGCGAAGAGAGAGGATGAGAAAACCACAGCAATTTATTACAAAGAAAACACCCTTAGGTGCACCAAGTCAAGGTTTAAACCCTGACCTCTTCTTCAACGCAATCCAATTTATTACTATATTGACGCATTAGACCGTGGGATCACCGATTAGGTTATATATATATATACACAAGTGTTCATTATGACAAACCTGCTTCGGTGGCCACGTGGTCTAAAGCGCTACCCTCGTGTTGGTCTAGACTGCCAAAGGTGGGGAGATAGGGGTTCGACTGAGAGTGGCTTTTCCTAAATGGTTTTCTATTCTCCCTCAACAAGTGCAGGTACATTTCTTCTAAATTAAGCCTTCCCTTTCCCTGACCCATTAGTGTAATTAGTACATAGGCGTATAGCCCGAACGGTTAGTAAGACGTGATGCTAAAATTATATAAAAAAAGTTCGAAAATCACTTTGGTGGTTGCATGGTCTAGGGCACCAATCTCACATTAGACTAGACTGCCGATGATGGAGAGATCAAGGTTCGAATCTCAGTCAGGTGTACTGAGGGAGGTTTTTAGCTCTTCCTCCAGGCAAATGCGGGTACGCTTCCTTTAATATTGCCTTATTTAAACCTAAAACCAGTAGCGTAATTAGTACACAAGCTTATAGCCCAAATGGGCAGTTAGATGGGGTTCTAGCAAACTATTTTAGACACCAACCTTTTTTATCTTTCCACACTACCCGCTCTCGATGTCTCATCCTACAGCTGCACATCAATTTATCATGATTCACTTTGTTTGTAAAAATGTCCCTTTACTTTCTATAACAGACATTTAAACAGGTCAATGCTGCCCTCGAAATTACAATGACTCTCAATCGCGTTTGGGGGGAAAAGGGGTTCTTCTTTCGCTCAAGGATGGAACTTCCGGTTTAGAGCTTTCAAAAGTACCACTGTGACGCTTTCATAAAGCTTCTGAGCTGAGACCATTAAGTGGGTTAGTCATAGGGTGGTTTAAAAATGGCATGGACAGCCACCGATAGTAAAAAAAATTATATAAACACTGGTTCGTTTTTAATATTCAAATAAAATATATGTAACTCGGAAGCATTAAAAACATTTATATAAGAGTACATTTTTGAAAGCTTAAAATTTAGGAAAGAATGAAAAAATGTCTAACTTGACGCTTTGAGCTACCCATTTAGAAAATAATTTTATAATACCAATTTGAAAAATATCGTATTTGCGTATTGGGTGATTTAAAGTATATAACCAAACTATTTCCTTACTATTTATTTCAAAGCTATTTCTATGACCGTCAAATCCAATGTGTCACCCAAGGTGATGTGTGTCATTGGAACCTCATCAGGTTGACAATCACAGAGACTTATTTTAGGTTAGATTCTCCTCTATAATTTGAAGCAGTATATTCTAGAGTAAATAATTAAACGTATCCTAAACATCTGTCTGTAAAAGCCACAAAAGGCTTTTGCGCGGCAACAGGTGGAAGCTACGCCAACAATAGACTTCTTTTGATTTTTATTGTATTTCCTTTTTCCTCCCTATTGTAGAAACTGAACTTTCAGAACAATGGCTAGATCCTCTTTTAACCTCTACCAACTGTTCAGTATTTTTATTTTTTTGTTTGCGGTTTCCTTATATTCAATTATTTGGTGTTTTCGAAGAATACTATTTTTATTGTTTTTATAAAAAAAGATTAGATGCTGAAAATGACTATTATTATGTGACGTGTGTTCTAAAGCACCTATTGACAATAGTAAGGCGCTATTTGTTGAGCCTTGTCTCTTATAAAACGGAAATTATTGATGTAATGACTGACAGAGGCAAGTTGTGGGTTCTGGGTGCTTTCTTCTGAATTTCTGAAGGGGTCTGTAGATATGCTCTATTGTTCACAAGTCTTTCAAACACGCGATACGGTTTGGATGTATGATGACTAAAATCCATGTAACGGGTTTTCAATCTCTTTCTTCGAAACTTGGAAACTTAGATAATATTTTGATATTAGACTAGGTGTTTTATGGCGCTTGAATGATTCGTTTGAAAACTAGTATTAAACATACATTAGGGAACATATACACTGGCTTTATGTTGGAACGCTGCTAAAGTATGAAAGTATGAGCCCTATTAATGCTTCATGACAATATTAACAATAGTTATAATCTATAAATTCATTCGTGATGTGAGTAGTTAGGTTATTATGTATATTACTAGCTTTTAAGCCTGTCTATGACAGGCTGATATCATTATTACCCAAACTAATAAAACCAAAACTTCAATTGGTAGATGCATAAAATGTTAGGTTTTGTTATATTGGACTAGCTTGTCATAAAATTATATTTCTTATAATCACAAACATTTCAAAACATAACAAAAATGCATAAATATTACTTTTAGTCAAACGTCAAAAAAATATATTTGCCAAAAAACACTTTATACCACTTAATATAACTTAGTCTTAGACGCCACTCTCGCAAGAGACTGTACTGGCAATGACGGAGAAATCGGAGTTCAAATCCCAGTTGGGTGTACTGGGGGTATTGTCCTAAATAGTTTTCCACTAGCCCTCCACGCAAATGCGGGAACACGACCTATAAAACTCAATCTTTCCCAACTCTAACACATTAGCGTAATTAGTACACAGACATATAACCCAAACGGATAGTAAGATGTGGTACTTAAAAAAAATCCCCTACTAAGTTTGGAGTTCTGGCATTAACACGTTATATATAGGTCTATACAAACAAACCAACAATATGTCTACAAATCAACCAAACCATAAACACACTCATTGTAGTATAATCGCAATTATTTCTCTTTGGATTTGAGATTGAAATCTATATTCTAGGTTCCCCTTGCTTTTGAAATACAAATAACATGCTGACAATTTTGAATGATTGAATAAATTAAATTTTTACTTTTTTTAATTTTTATTTTATATCAGTTTTCATGTTTGAAATATTTGCGCACTTCTGGAGTGGTTCCTCTACAATTCCTCTAAATTTAATCTTTTCATTTGATTGAGAATTACTAAAAATCTATGGACAAATGTACATACATATACACAAATACCTTTAGACACTTATTAATATAACATTTTAAACACTTTTCAACAATTTCTTGTAGATATGCCTTTGAAAATGTGAGGGTTTCTGTACCCTTTCGTGTCTCTTGAAATTATGACCCTCTTGGTCGTTGCATTTCTGATAATTTAAAATATTGTATACTTAATTTTTTATTGTACTAAATATTCACTAAACACAGTGTATTTCTCAAAAACATATTTTAAATAATCTTATAATTTAAATATTATTATTTATTTCAAGTCAGGGCTATATATTTTATTTTCTAAAACAGTAATTCGTGAAGGTACATGAAAAAAACTAAGGATAGAATAAGCCAAAACCAAAAGAAGCTGGGGAATTTCTGATCAATTGAAGGTATCTGAACTATATTTTACAGCATTTTGAAAATTCACAACATGAACAAATCTTTTCAAGTTATATGTCTCATTAGAATATTGTTTAAGACATTACAATCTTATGAGAGTTAGTAATGGTCAAAAAACTTAAAATTCTCCTCTGTCATATTTGTGTGGCGTTAACAGTAATGAATTAGTGTTTACGATTCATACATAATTGAAATAATATTTAGTTATTTGGAATTATGGCTGATATTATAGTTTGGACAAAGCTCGTTTTTCTTTGTATTATTAATTGATTAAAAGTCAAGAATATTAACTAGACTTTTCAATCTTACCATATTTAAAAGAAATTTACATACAAGCAAGAGGCCATGGCCATATGCAATTGATTATAGCATTTATTTAATCTCAATTGAAAATAGTCACACGAAAATAAAACCTTTGATGTCAAATGCTGGTACATTTTACATATTTAATTATATAATTTATTTCATATTGGTTGAAATTAATCATACGAAAATAAAACTTTTGTTGTCAAATGGTGGTACATTTACTAAATTTTCTTCCTCCGTAATTCCTATCTCACTATCCAAATTCAAATGCGTTTACCTCGGACGGGTATTAAGACGTGGTGGATAAATTAGAACAATTAAAACAGCGTTTTCTTAGCCTGCACCATCTTGGTTTAATATGTTTGGTGAATATTGCTATAGTAAATACATAAATATGGAGTACTAAATTTGATACAAATAATTCATTGTGTGAACCAAACCACGAACTACACAAAAAATGTTAATCTCTTCAAGATATCGTAACAGTTATCATAGAAATATAACGTAGTGATAAGTAAAATCAAAGAGTACTATTGTGTCTACAACTAGATTTAGCTAGGTCTTTCTCAACTTTCCAAAAATTATCCTATATTAAGGATAGCTTTGATTCAAAACTGAGAAGAAAGTTTATCCTTAGATTTACAATTTCTATAGAAACAAACGTTTCAAGATCACTTAAAGAATTATATTTTCTCTGAGCTGAGCCAGTTCTAAATGGTGCAGTACTCTCATATGGACACCTTTATCACAACACCCTATAGGCAGATTAATAACTCGGCCCTCGCTTGATTCATTGTACCTGCCCTTTTCTCTAACCACTAGATGTAGTGTAGCTACACAGCCTCTACTTTCTAGGTGTAGTGTAGCTACCCTTTTCTTTGGATACCATGCAGATACTTATTCTTCTCCCTTCTAGATGAAGATTAAATACTTTATCCTATATATTCTAGATGTACTGTATTTACCCTATTTTCTACCCTCTAGATCCAGTATAGTTACTTTATCCTCTACACTCTAGATGAGGTGTAGCTATTCTCTTTTCTCACTAGATGCACTAAATTCTAATTTAACCTCTACCCTCTAGATGCATTATATCTACTCTATCCTCTACTCCCTAGATGCAAAGTATTTACCTACCCTATACCCTCTAGATGCATGTTATCTACTCTAGTGCTGTCTTGCACATTTGTACAATTCCATTTTCCCACAAAGATATAATGTGTTTTACTAGACTTTCCTTGGTTTTCGGGTACTTCTGTTTCACTTTTTTCTTCAAAACACTTTACACACACTCGATAGGGTTCATATCTGGGCTGTTGGTAGGCCATTTCAATACAGAAATGTTCTGTTCTTGCAGTTTGCTTGTAACAGGTTTTACCCTGTGGCATGGCACACCATCTTGCATTAACATTCCATTACCTGTTGGGAAACATTCACTCATCATAGGTACCACACATGTTTATACCACCTCTCTGTTTTGTCCAGCATTCATGTTTTCCTGAAATACATGAATTTTACCAGTCCCATAAATTGAAATCCTACTCCAAATCATAACTTAAGTGGGGTGTTTTACATTTTGCACTACACACTCCTTCCTGAAAGCCTCTCCTGACCCTCTTCTTAAGTATTGAGGGTTTTCTTCAACAGCAGAGATAATCTTCTCGTCACTGAACAATACTTGAAACAAGTATTTTCGTTATTCGCTTGACAGTAAGCAAATTAATGAAAACGCAAAAAGAAAATCACTTCAAAACTTGTGTTATAATAATGATAATTTTACATTTAATACACTTTTGGTACTTTATTTACCTTTATCCAGTCTTCAGATATCCAGTCCTTATGTAACATAGCCCAATCAAGACTTTTTTTTTTATCATGGACGAAGTCAGCTTTTGCCTTTTACGAGGTCTTCTTGCTTTTAATCCCCCTTCGGAAAGACTACAGCGGATAGTGCTAGCAGATACTTCTCGTCCATGTTCCCAAATAACCGCCTGAAGCTGAGTTGATAATATTATGCTTAGTCTTGTATGCTGTTTTCGAAACTAAATTCTCTTTAAAATGGGCAATATAACGTGTTTTCTACTGCACCTTCACACTCTATGTGGTGTGGTACGTTTATGATATATCATCTTCTGTGAGAATTGCGTAACATAACTAGTAACTACTCCTACAATCTGACTAATTTGAGCTTTTGTTTTACCTCCAGCTCTCAAAAGGACTTCAGTTTGTGCTCTCTTTTTCGATGTGACATCTTTAGCTTTGCCCATCTTTATTTCACTGAAGTCTCCTTACAACTGCGAGAAGACAGAAATGCATACCACTTTCGGCTCTCACCCCCACACTACCTGCCATAACCATTGTTACTCCGGCCATGGGATGAATTTACAGAGTTACCCCTAAACATTAAACAAAGCAGTCAATAAACAAAGGCGACTTGAAGGAGCAGGGATTATTTTTACTTCCAAATACACACAAGCGAAAAATTTAAAGAACAGTACGATTGCAAAATGACACAAATACAAGATAATATGCTAGGCCAAACTTGACCGAAAATGGAGCAGAAATATTTATAAGACTATGACGTAACCAAATTAAAAATTTCAGCTTAATTAAGTACCGTTAACTAACACCAAATTCGAATTTTATCACAACAAACACAAAAAATATCAAAATTGCTAATAATTTGCACACGTCTGTAGCAACCTCATTTTTCGGCCTTTACTAATCAACTCGATAGCCTATACCCTTTAAACAACCCTCGTTTAGTGTAGATGCCCCTTGAGTCTTCCTGAGATACGAAATCGGTTGGGGTTCGATTGTTTTTTAGTTCACAATATATGAGTTCATGGGTTGTGATACTATCTATTTTGAGTTAAGAGCCTAAGAAATAAAAAAATAGTAGTAATAAACCTTAGTCTTGTGACAAAGGTACTTCATAAATTCTGCAAAGGTCTCTCTCGATCGTATTCACTTCTTGGAAATTGTAATTTTCCCCGTTATAATTATTTTACGGTTCACTTATTCGAATAATTTAAAGGTTTGAAGTGGGTTTGTAAAGATACGTCTCATCTGTAGTTATTGTACAAGTTGTTTTAGTACCAGTGCAACCACAGGACATATCAGATACCTTCAACGTATTAAATTTCATGTAGAAGTAACAACTACAAAGTGTCTACACATATCTAGTGAACAAGGACATGTACTTAATTTAACAATACAATAGATTTGCCCTTAAAATTAAAATATATTTCTAAATACCTAGGCCCATACATTCATAATGAAACTCCATTTCAAGCTTTGAAACATAAAATCTCATTGCTTAGTACTGTTTATAATATTTGAAGGCCCTACAATAGCTTAAATAAATATTTGTTTTTTCACCCTAAGAAAACAACAAACTCAGGCTTAGGGTTAAGAATGTTGACAAGGAATTTCGTCTTTAAAATGGTTTTGAAATAATTATAAATACCTTAGTGAAAAATTCAATAAACACATTTTTCCACTTTTATTAAATGTATGTAAAAATGTACTGTACTTGCTCATTCTTTCCCTCTATAAAACAATCTTAAGGGCCCGGTCAATGGTCGTAGGAAGTGAAGAGTCGCTTCAGCGCCAGCCCCCAATTGACGGTAACTGAAGAAAGCAAT